>VMDR010033973.1:0-11198 GCA_007922815.1 Macrotus californicus
AATAAAACAATATTCAATAATGATAATATGCTGCCTAAAAATACCCCTAGCCTTTATGTTCATGCCAGGCTTAAATTGAAGAAATGTCATTTTGAAGATGGAGCAGCAAATGCTACAGAGTCCATGTCAAAGACACATTTATTTTTAAAAAAACTTCCCGAGTGTGAGCCAACTCCAGATCAGTTTCATGTCTGTGACCACTGAATTGAGAACATACATAGCTGAAACATATGGTGTCCGCAATGATGAACTTGCTACCTGATACAGGACTTTGTGTAGGCCCAAAACATCAAGTTCATTTGATTGAGATGCGTATAGCAAATACCCAGAAAAGAAGTATCTTGCTTATTGATACTGATCTTTGCTCTCCCCTCAAGTCTCTTCCTCCCTTCTACCCCAGCTTCTGCTGGGAGAGAAATAGGCGTGGGACCAAGGTCTTCCTGCCCCATTGTGGACTAAAGGCCATTCATACTTGTCTGACTATGCAGAGGGACACTCAGGAGTAGAAGTCATTTTTTTAAATGAATTTTTTGGATACAGCTTCCAAGTCACCATTGTGTGTGCACCCACAAATAATGTCTGTGATCAAGGTTTGCAGTGCAAGAAGGGAAGCTAAAGGAGCCTATGGTTGGGGCCCTTTGGGCTGATTCACTGTACTAATCTAATGACTTCTGTTATTGATTATAGTTGATCTTTTATTTGTTTCTACTGTGAATGGGAGTGCTTATAAGTACCAAAGGGGATGCTCTTGATAGGAAAAGAGCCACATACAGGGAAGTGCTTCTATCTTAGCTACATATGGGAAGGCCCTGTAACCAGTGGTCACTCTCTCTTACAAGTCTCTGTGATACATGCTTTGTTGATGAGAACCCCTGGCAAGAGGAAGAAGCTTCCCAGAAGTTCCTGTTGGTGTTTCAAACGTGTTACTTTCCTTATATGTCTTCCAGGTACATCACTTTTGAAAATCAGCTGTTGCTTTACTACTGAACTCTTTTAGAAACCAAATGCCTGATCTATGGAGGCTTGTGACTCTTTTGCCTGATAGTCCCATTGTGGTGGGGCAACTGGGACTCAGTAACTAGCAACAGGGGAAGAAATCATCTCACTTGTGAAATGGACATGGACTGATGGAGACAGCTATTCTTGCCCCAGGAGCACCATGGCTTTACATGAAAAAATGGCAGCTATTATTTTTTAAGAAAGCCTTTAACCCCCGCTTTGGGCTTGAAACAAGCTATTGAATCAATGGAGACTTTAATCAGTTGCCCTACTTGACCTGATTCACTGATGGTTCAGAAAACACTGAAACCGGATGGTGTCCACTGGGTTGCTGTGGCTGTTCAACTCGGTAGCAGCTGTGTAGAACCAAGAATGGATGCGTTTTGTTCTGTGGGCAGAAATCACGGCTGTTCTCATAGTTCTGGACAGTGCTCTCCTTGATAACATTTTATCTTTTTACCCCGTCTTGGGCTGTTATACCTGCCACTTTGTTTTAATGCTTGGAAGAGTACAGATTGCATATGAGGGTTTCTTTGAGGCTGTAACCTGTGGAAACAGACTGTGGCTACTGGTAGGAATTGTTGTGTCATTCTTAGAGATGTCCACTGTAAGGACTTACTCCCTGATGATACCACCGAGCACCCAGCTGCTGATCAAGCCTGCGGTGGCCAGATTATACCATTGCTCCCTGGATCCATCACCACAGTGCACATCAAACACATGCATCGTTATAATCTGGGCATGCACAAAATATTCTGTGTGTCTGATGCCACAGTTACCACTGCTTGTCAGTTTTGTGACTGTAGTCAAAAGTTACCTTGCTTTATTCATGGTGAAGGCAGTCAAAGTTTAAAGGGCATTGCTCCTGCACAGCCCTTTCTGATGGGCTTCATCAGTCTTTGATGCCCTCTTGGGGCTAGTAGTTGACTCTCAACTATTGACACTTTTTCAAGTGACAGTGCTGCTAGTCCTCTCCAGTCAGCCGACTCTGGACACACCATTATGGTCCTTGACATGAATCTGTGTCATGTATTTAGCATTCCAGATTACTTGTAGTCTTATCCTGCACAGTTTTTACTACAGAAGCCACTTAACAATAGACTGATAGTCAAGATATTTGATGAATCTTCCATGCCACCACCATTCATAGGCTTCTGGTATTGGTGATCACTGATTGACTCAGTAAGATTTCTGTCTCCTTTAGCTCCTCCTGGTGGACACAGCTTTGTGAGTAGTTTGGTCCTGAATGCAGTTGTCCCTACTGACTAATGATGATGATGGTGAAGGTGGAGAGTTATTGTGATGTAATTATCACTCTGTATATTTGGTCTTCATCCCAGTTCTGGAAACAGAGCTCCTGAAACCTTGTAATTTCCTGATTGGTAGGAATGAGAGTAGCATCTTTTGTTATTTATAATATGCCCCTTTCAACCATACCTGGATTTATGCTAATGAGAGGGAGGGGGCTGTTTGCCATACAAGCCCTCAGCCCTATCCCTGTTCTTTTTTGGAGGAGAGAACTGACTTAGTCCCAGTGACCAAGGAGTTAATCAATCATGCCTACATAATAAAGCCTCATGATAACTCTAACTTAAGAGGCATGGGGTGCTTCCAGGTTGGTGAATACATCAACGTGCCAGGAAGGTGACATGCCTGAAGATGACATGAAAGCTCTACACCTTTCCCATATACTTGGCCCTATCCATCTCTTCCACTTAGTTCTTCCTGAGTTGTATCCTTTATCATAAACCAGTGATTGTAAACACTTTCCTGAGTTCTATGGGCCATTCTAGCATATTATCAAACCCGTGGAGAGGGTTGTGGGAAACCCTGATTTATAGCCAGTCAGTCAGTAGTACCGGCGACAATCTGGGACTTTCGTTTGGCATCTGCAGTGGGATGTGGTTTTGTGAGACTGAGCCTTCAACCTGTGAGGTGTGTGGTAACTCTGGGTAGTTAGTATCAAAACTGTTTAATTTGAGGAGAAGAATTCCACACAGCTGGTGTCAGAAGTGAAGTGCTGAATTTATGTAAATGTAGAGAGAAATAGTTTTCCTTTAGTTATGTAGACATATTTTGAGAATTTGGGACTCTACCCTAACCATTCCTGGGCATGATGATTCTTTCTCCTAAATTGTCAGCCTCTGGGTGTGCTGGTTGGTGTATTCTGTGGGTGGCAGTCTAGCCAAAAGTGGGCATAGGACTTCAAACAGTTCTGGTTCAGCCACCCGGCTTATCTCTGGACACTGGGAATTCTAGATCATAAAGATAATGACTACTTGGTTGTATACACTGATTGTGTGTGGGACATAATGACTTTTTGAAGTTTTATTAAGATGCCTTTGTCCCTCTTGCACCTGGCCATTCCAAAAGAAAGTTCTGAATGTGATTTGGAAATAATAGGGAAAATGGCAAAGTTACAACTACTAGAATAATGACACTTTTCTAGTGGTGCAGTAAAAACAACAACCTTGGTCTCTGGGGAGGGAATGTCTAATCACACCACTTTGGACCTAGTAGGTTTTAGGGCAGCCTCAATTCACTGGCCAAATTGTTATGGATGATAGACTGGCCCTGGACTTCCTCTTTGTAGACCAAGGTAAGGTCTGTGCCACTGCTAATACATCCTGCTATATCTAGATGAAAACTTCAAACCAAGTGGAAAGGTCATTACTAACACCTAAAGAGAAAGTCATTCAGTTTTTTTAAGATAGGCCCCGATGATTTATGGGATTTGTTCAGCTCACTGGGTCCTGGCTCCCATGGGGGCATGCTTGGGATCAATGCTGCCAATTGACCTCCCCCTGCTTCTTGGAGTCCTTTGATAATTAAATGCTGTGTGAGACAAGTTGATGGATTTGGTCTCAGCTTTTGTTGGTCAGAATCATAGAAGTAGCTTAGAGATTAGTGTACTCAGAAAAAAAATGTCAATAGTGAAAGTGGCATAGAAATGAGGGGCAATATTGTTGAGAGACAATTTTCTGTAGTTTTTGTGTTTCTGAATGTTCTGCAGAGTGAGCCACTGACAGCCCTTTGCTCTGCATTACCTTCCCGAGATGTTTGTGTAGTGAATAGCACTGGCGGGTAGAGCTAGTGTCTCCTTATGCGTTCTGCCCATTAGAAGTGATTCAAGTTTTGAAACTCATGTTTTTTCTTTGGCAGTGCAACAGCTGCATGTGCAGGTGTTATGTGGACATCTTTGTGTTGACCTTTGGGATTGAGACTTGGGGAACTGGCACAAAAATGCTGATAGTCTGGCTACCACTGTTACTGTGAATGCCTTTGCCTTTGCCTCCGGAGTCTTCTGGGTTCACCAGTGTCTGCGTCATCTTGGCTGCTTAGCTTGCTATCTTGTAAACATATTATTGTTTCATATCCTTCACATTTCTTGGCACAAGATTGACAACACAGTGTGAAATGAATCCATATGCTCAAAGAAAGTATTTTCAGTCTACATATACAAGATGTGACTAAGGTCCAGTTTCCATAAAAAAACTACAAGCCAGTAAATAAATTGCCGGCTGCTGAACAAAAAATGCACAGAGAATATGAAGAGTTAACTTACAAGAAGTAGGAACCAGAATGTAAAAGAAACCTATGAAAAGGTGCTCAGTGCTACATGTTATTAGGGAAAATGCAAGTTAAAACCATCGTGAGATTCCATTTACATCCATAAGAATGGTCAAAACCTAAGAAGTTTTATGAGAATTTAAAGGAAATGGGAATCATTATGTATTGCATGTGGGAGTGTACATTTACAGAACTGCTTTAAAGAGTATTCTGAAGCCTAATGCGGTCTGGCTTTAGCAGTATTGAATTTTCTTTCTCTCTCCTTTCTTTCCAACCTCCGCCTACCTCCCAGTCAGAGATTATATATGTTATTTCAAAGAGAAATAATTGTTCAGGATATAACAAAGATTCACAGGGGGTTTACTAGACTTATAAAACTTTGATTCTATAGAAAACCTTTTTGAAAAAAAGTTATTTTTTTTGATGGTTATGCTTCCACTTCCACCAGAAGGAGTACATTTAACCCATGATATATTTGAAAGATAAGGTAGTTGTACCACTTTAAATTGTTTAATTCATGCTTATAAAAATGATCTGTGATAAAAAGTATAATATAATTCAGCTTTTGAGGATAAAACTACACCTGCCCTATTACTTCCAAACTAAAAGTAAGGATAGAAAAGATACAAACCTATTACTCATACTAGTGACATGGTAATTCTACCTCTTAAGTAGATATGTTTTCTAGCTAGCACTTCCTAGGTATGTTGATACTTCAAGATCAGTATTTTTAACCATGAAGATGAGAGGAGATGGGGGAAGAAATTATGAGAACAAGATGGACGTGAAGTGCACTTGAACTCTTCTTACAATCACAGCTTCTTATTGAGTAACAACTGTACTAGTCTGCTCAGGCTGCCATAACACGATACCGCAGACTGTGTGGTTAGAGTCTGGAAGTCCAAGATTACGGTTCCAGCATGGTTGGTTTCTAGCGAGGCCTCGTTTCCTGGTTTAGAGCTGGCCACCTTTTTGTGTCCTCACATGGCCTTCCCTTTGTATGTGTACCTCTGGTATCTTTTGCTCTTCTTAAAAGGACACCTGTCCTATTGGATTATGACCCCACCCTTATGACCTCATTTAATCCTAATCATCTTCTTAAAGACCCAATTTCCAAACAGGCACAGTGCAGTTTAGGGCTTCAGCATCTAAATTTTGAGGGTCACATTTCAGTCTGGACTCCCAGTTATGTGCCCGCCCCTGTTGTAAATGCTGGGGACACATTAGTGGACAAAAGAACGGTTCTTTTTCTTGTTGGGCTTGTGTTCTAGAGGAAGGTGGCAAACTGTGTATTAATTATAACATGTAAATAAATTATGTAATATGTTAGAAGGCAATAAGTACAGAGAAAAGCAAAAGAGCAGGTGAAACAGATGCGGAGTACTAGTATAGGCTTCGGGGTGGGTGGTGACAGTTTAAAAAGGGGAATCAGGTCAGGCCCTCCTGAGTAGCTGACATTGGGTAAAGCTTTGAAGGATATGAGGGGATCAGCAGTACAGACATCTGCCCTTGTTAAGTCTGGTGTGTTTATTCAGTTGGGAACAACAGGCCTTATTGAGAAGCTTCGGCAGACTCGATAAAGAGTCAGATAACCTTGGTGCAGGTTCTCACTGTGTGTGATGTGGGGCCAATCAGTCTCCTCACTGAATTACACAACCAGCACCACAGGGTTAATGAAGTCCAGATGCCAGGATATTTCAGAGCTGATCAGTCCTTTTAAATAAAATCTGGGAAAACAAGTGGCTTCCCTGCTGAATTTGAACTCCTTCATTATCAGGTACAGACAGGCTCTCTCCCCAGCCTCAGAGGGATCTCATTGTTCCCTGGCTTTCACCGCACTTCCTTTGGTGTGGAGGGTCAGAGTGCCCTCATTAATGATATTGATAAATATGTCAGTCAGAGGCCTTCCAAAGGGCTTTTCAGTTGGGTCTAGGGATCAGTTTCTGCTTTGGATGAGGCCAAGTTGTTGATGGAATTCGGCAGTTCTTCACTGATGTTAAATGTTAAGTAATGAGTATTTATGGAACAGGCCTAGAATTGCACTTTGTAGCTAAGAAAATAAATGTCAAATCTGGATTACCCTTATTAATAAAAAATAAAGGTGTCAATGATTAAGAAACAGGAAATCTATAAATTCTTGCCACAGAAAAGGAGAGTTATCAGGTGACACACCTTGGTGAAACAAAAGAGGGAATTCTGAAAGTGAGCAGCAGGGGAGGTCAGGTGGGTTAACCTGGGAGCTGCTAGAATGAGGGAAAAGAGAAATTTAAGCAACTTATGAATACTCATTTTAACTCTAAAGTTGACTAATAAAGGAGTATTGTCCTTTTTTAAATAAAATAGCATAGGCAGAATATAATTCCTGAGATTTCCTTATTCCATGAGTAAAGTACTTCTTCTGTGAAAGACCCTGGACTGAGCTCTGCAGCAAATAACACAGTGTCTGGTTTTCCAGAAGGTGACAGTCCAGTCAGCAAGGGATAGCAGGAAACTGAGACAACCCAGTGTGGCAAGGCCAGGGTAGCATAATGCACAGGGAGCTCTGGGAGCCTAGCAGGAAGCCCCTGGCCCAGAGCAGAGAGTGAGTGTGTTGGGTGAGGGTTCCTGGGAGCATTGGGAGCAGCCCAAACCTTACTGCATATTAAGGCAGGAGGTGCAGTTAGCTATGCCTTCACATTGTCGTTCAACAAATATTAATGAAGTGATCTTGACATGTGAGACGGACCACTTGTGCTGAACTCCACGGATGAACAAGATGCATTCCAGCTTTCAAGGATTTGGACTCGGACTCACGGAAACAGATACAAAAAGCTCAGAATGTGTCATTGGGTATCAAGGGGAAGTTATATAAACAATGCAGTAGCAACACGGGTCTGTTCTACTCTTTTGGGGGAGTAGTGGTGTGAGGGAAAACGTCCAGTGCCTGGGAAGCGGAGTAGGTGTGCAGCATGTGGAGTGGAGGATCCTGCCATTGAAACCAGATGCAACACCGTGACTAAGGGGAAGGAGTGGGAATGGTTAGTTGGTAGACCTACAAGTAGTTCCTATGGGCTGGCCTTGAGGGGGTGTGAAGGAAGAGGAGAGAGCTGAAGACTGAGAGCAGAAGTGAAGCATGCAAGGCTTTGTGTGCCCTGGACAGGCATTTGGATTTATTCTATGGACATATGGCTATTTGTTAGAAATGGGGTAAAGATTCGAGATTGAAGCAGGAAGTATAAATTTAGATTTGGAATCATTCTGGCTACAGTGTAGAAAGGCCAGAGTGGGGTGGAACTGGGAATAGCAGCGACCCGCCGAGTTTCACCACTAGTCTGGACCCCAAATGATAAAGGCCTACATCAAGACTGTGTAAGGGAGGGAAGAACAGAGACATGCGAGGGGAGAAGTAATTTATAAGACATGATAACTGATTTCATGACAAGGGTGTTTCGGAGGCAAGGGGCCAGCCTGATTTCCTATCTTCCAGTTGGTACATTTCAGGGCAGTAGCCACGCTTTCCCATGCGGCATGAATTATTCAGCAGAAGTGAGAATTTAACAAACTCTGAGACCTTACCCATACAGTGCTCCACTAGAGTGTAAACGTTTAATGGCTTTTACATTCCTTGAGTCAGTACCTCATTTTTTGATCATTTTCATCTGTTGTAATGTAATATTGTGGAGATTAATAAAGTAATGCTTTAACCTAATTTACCTGAGGTATTAAAAGCAAAGATATGTGGTAGTCTTTGGGTTAAAAAAAAGTCACTTAAAAGTGACCTCTCACGTCGGTGTGTATATTAAGGTAATATTAGATTACTTCTGCTTCAATTTGTGTGGTTTTTACAGTTTCTTTCAAAAGAAAACTAGTGCCTGTGTCATAGGCAACAGTTTTACCTGGATTAAAAAAAAAAACATAATTAGTTTCCCTCTATGGCCTAATTCAACTAATTTCACTGGTAGTCCGGGCTTTTTGGATTATTAATTCATCCTAAAACAGAAGGCTGTCCTTTATTTTATGTGTGATAGTTCAAAGACTGAGGTTTCTACCGGAGGTAAATTTATAAGGACTAACTCTACAGAGGCGAGTTTTATGATAGAGTCTCACCGACAGTGCTCAGTTGACAAATTAATGGATATTTCAGGCCCTTTTGGCCCGAACAGTTTTTATTCTGAATCTGTGTTTTAAATACATAACAAAAGAAAGGAATCTTTAATGGTACCTGCTTGAAATTAGAGTGTGATTACTTTAAAACACTATGGAGAGTTTTATTGCCTTAAACTATTTTTAACTGCCATTCTTTTTTAATGGTCTCTATAAAATCGCATGCTCTTAGGGGAAGAACTAGTAGAGAATTCACTTTGGTTGAGAGTTAGGTGAGGACCTGTGGAAAATTGCAGGGAAAGATCTTGCTTTTTGACCTTGTGATCATTATTAGTTCTTCCTGTGCCTTCCCTAAAGCTCGACGCCGGTATTCTCCGTGTGACATTTATAGCCTAATTGGGCCAACTAGGTAAGGCTAGCAGAACTTTCGTTTTATGAAGGTGAATTATTTTGAGAAAAGACTGGTGGACTCACTGTGGGTGTGAACATAGCTCACACATGGATACATTTGATGATGTATCTCTCTTGTGTTCCTTGAAGCATCCTAGAGACATGGGAACTGTTTCTGACCCATGTACCATGATGTCTGAAATCTTTGTTGTCCGTGAGACTGAAAGGAAGAACAGTACTTGTTCTCTGAGAGTGTGGTCATTTCTCAGGCGTTTGCCCCAAAATTACAGCCAAGACGAAGAGACCTTACCCGGCCATACATGCTCTGGTATGCTTCCGCAATCATCAGCCTTTGTGCGTTACAGCGTTTAGTTAGAATGTTGATCAGCATGTCCTTGTCACAGCCTGGAAAAGAATAATAATCGAAGATTAGTCAAGTTACTGCTTTGTAGTCAAGGAGAATCCATTATCTAAGAATTGAAACCAATGCTCAAGCTTTGTCCTTGATGGTATACTTCAAAGCAGGGAGCAATTTCAACTAAGATGGGAGATCCCAGAGCAACCCTTGATGAAGCCAAGGCTCTTCTGTCTCTTATTTTGGTACTATTACTGCAGTTTTTCCATTTGAATAAAAAAATGCAGGTAAGCAAAAATGTAGTCCTTCTTCAACCACCTTTCCTATTCCACAGGAAAAGGCTTCCATGACCTGCAAGCTGATTAGTGTTTAAATGGGCACATTATCTTTCTTGTTTTATAGTTGAAGAGATGTGACTGATAATGAATATACATTAAGACACAAATATATTAAGACAAAAAAGAACCTCCAGAAGAAGAAAGAAAAATAGAGAAGGAAATTATAAAAGTATAAGGGGTATGTACCCTTCTGAGGGGTGGGGTGACTCCCCCAGGATTTGCATGAAACGTGGTCAGTCTTGTGATAAAGGCTTGATTGTAGGCTAGGAGGCATTTAGTGTTCATACACCAGCCCATTGAACTGACGTCACACCTGAAGGCACAAGTAGTTTAAATAAATTGAGCTGTAATTATAGTCACTGTGGAGCATGAAAAAGGCCTTAACATTTTCCTCAGCTGGACTAAAATTTCGGTTTCTTCGTGACCATATACCTTTGATCTCCATTTTCAGAGAGCTTTTATTTTGGAAAACTGCAATTGTAAATTCTCTCTGTACCCTTTTGAGATGTAAATCTTCTCCCAACCACTTGTCAGTTTTACAACTCAGAAATGTCTTTCTCAAGGACTTGGGATCTATCTCTGTAAGAGATAGCTGTCAGAAAGGTCTCCCTGCCTCCCAGTCTCTGTCGAAGGGTAGAAACCTAACGTAAGTACCAATGAACAGATACAGATGGCCTAATCACATTGACCAACACCCCAAAGCCCAGTGTCCTCCAGTTCTTTTCCACTAGCTCACCCCAGGCTTAAATAGTCTCCTGTGTTTTGTTTCAAAGGACTTGAGTTCAATCTCACCTCAATTAAAAACAATATCTCATTCCTACTGCAATAGAATTGAATAAAGTCTTCCTTGCCTGTTCAGTTCTTTGTGGTACAAATTTTCTTTGATGAAAGGAGACATTTAATGGAGATGAGAAAAAAATGAATTGAAAGGCTAGGATGTTGAACAGATCATCTTCCTGGAAAATGAAAGCGATCCTGGATGGCTGTAGGCTCCTAGGAAAGCTGTGAGTCAGGTACTGACTGTGTCAATGAGAAACAGAACAGCAGGGTGTTTTCTGTAGGTGAGAGAAATGGTCTGAAAGCTGTAAAATGGAGGAAGGGAGGCATGGAATCAGCTCCAAAGACTGAACTGGATGATTTGTGATTAAAAAGGCAGCCTCCAGCACAGAGGCCTAGAGCAACATGGTACCGTGGGGCTAGTCTGGGGAAAGCGCTGGACTCAAATGACCTTCAGGAGTCCTAGAGGAGCCTGTTAGATAATGGGTATGCCAAAATTAACCTATTTTAAATTGGAAATAGAAGAATTTTCAGTTGTATCCATTGTTATTTTTCTGTCCTCACATTTAAGTAATTATTATTTGTTTTTTTGTTCTTACATTGTCGTGGTGATCCACTTACTCAATAGGTTGTCTCTCTGAATTACTCTTTATTTTTCAAAGTGTTCAAACCAGTTCTGCTCCTTT
>VMDR010033974.1:0-11205 GCA_007922815.1 Macrotus californicus
ACAACAAAGTACCATACACAGCAACAGGCAACAAACAGCATAGCAGAAGACTCCACAGCATTGCTTCTACACGTGCCCCACACTCAGGACTTAGAACGCACAGAGTCAAAGAGGCAATCAGAGTAGGTGGACAATCTCATTTCAGGGAACCTATCAGCTCTGAAGCCCCTTGAGCTTTTATCTGTAGCTCCAATTCTCTGGTTTATCAATACTAGCTGATTATTATGCAATACACCATCTTAACATTTCGATGTAGTTATTAAATTCAGTAAAAACTAGCTAGATTCTCAGCTGTCTTGGATTTTGTATATGCCTATAAACTCCTTAAATCTGTGGTATGAGGAGGCATGTCTGAAAATAGACAAAAGATCACTAATCAGAAATCAGAACTTTCCTTGTACCATGAATTTATATTATAATATAAAATATCTGGGTAACTAAATTTTATTAAAATGTAATTACATTTTAAATACTTGATCTTTTTATTTAAAATTGATTAAGTTTCTGCATAGCAAAAAAAATCATCAACAAAATAAAAAGACAACCCACAGAATGGGAGAACATATTTGCCAATACATCTGATAAGGGGATAATATCCAAAATTTATAAAATACTTACAAAACTCAACACCGAAAAAACAAACAAACCAGTAAAAAAATGGGTAAAGGACCTGAACAGACACTTCTCCAAAGAGGACATACAGATGGCCAATAGACAAATGAAAAGATCCTCAACCTCACTAATCATCAGAGAAATGCAAATAAAAACCACAATGAGATACCATCTTACACCTGTCAGAGTGGCTATCATCAATAAATCAACAAACAAGTGCTGGTGAGGGTGTGGAGAAAGAGGAACCCTTTTGCACTGTTGCTGGGAATGCAGGTATGTACAGCCACTGTGGAAAGTAGTATCAAGGTACCTCAAAAAATTAAAAATGATCTGCCTTTTAACCCAGTGATCCCACTTCTGGGAATATATCTGAAGGAGCCCTAAATGCTAACTCAAAAGAACATAAGCACCCCTGTGTTCATTGCAGCATTATTTACAGTTGACAAGATATGGAAGCAGCCCAAGTTCCATCAGTAGATGAGTGGATAAAACAACTATGGGACATCTACACAATGAAATTCTACTTGGCTGTCTAAAAGAAGAAAATTTTACCCTTTGCAACAGTATGGATGGATCTGGAGAGCATTATGCTAAATGAAATAATCCAGTCAGAGAAAGACAAATACGACATGATTTCATTCATATGTAGAATCTAATGAACAAACTGATCCAATAAGCAAAACATAGACTCATAGATGGAGAGCAGATGATAGTGGAGGAGGGGATAAGGAAGTGGAGGGATTGAGCAAAAAGGAAAAAGGACTCATGGACATGGACAGCAGTGTGGTGATTGCTGTGGGGAGGGAGGTATAATGGGAATAAATGGCAATGGAAAACAATACAATAAAGATTAAATTAAAAAAATAAAAAATAAATAAAATACCTAATATATCTTCGAACTTTCAGAAAAACAAAGTAACATCATTAAGTTTTGCTATATCTTCCTATAGCATAAAGAATGTACTAATCCATAAGTTTTGAAATATATTCTAAAATATCCCAAATTACACCAAGGTCAGACATAAACTGTGACAGAATATAGGTTGAGTAGTCAAAACAAATTTTAGTTTCTTTTACACAGTAGCTGACAAACAATAATAAAAAGTTTCCTTGATGGCTTATAGACATACAAGGCACATAAAGTACATATGAAAGCAACTGATCTTTGAAACAGTTCAATTTTTAAATGAGTATGTCCATGATAAGTGACATGGAGATTCAGAAGGTGGCGGCTGAGTAGGAGGAAGCTGAGCTCACTTGCTTGTGTCCCACAGCATGGATTTTTGGCTGGGTGACTTTTGGCTGATCTTCTAACAAGTGACCTGAACAATCAACAGAATCTCAGCTGACATTAATTTTTGAAGCCAAAGAGTGCAGAGGATGCTTTGCACGATCTGGTAAGAGATTTTATAAGTTGAGGGGGAAACGCCCTGTGCAAGGAATCCACACAAATAGGAAAGAAAAGACAAAAAACAGCTTAGTGGTCCCCTCCCCTGCAGAGTGGGGTCCTGGTCCCACACAGGGAAACCATCAACTCAAACCAGGAGAGACTTGGAAGGACATACAGAGTCTGGGAGACTTAGGCTACACACACACACAGTGAGCAGCACGTCCATAGCTGCAGCACCAAATGGGAGAGTTCCAGAGAGAAACTCTATCTCCAAAAACTGTCAGAAGCATTGGCAGTCTATGCACGGCCCTGACAGAGAGAC
Organism: Macrotus californicus; assembly: GCA_007922815.1. Taxonomy (NCBI): domain Eukaryota; kingdom Metazoa; phylum Chordata; class Mammalia; order Chiroptera; family Phyllostomidae; genus Macrotus; species Macrotus californicus. Next base: position 2,325 of record VMDR010033974.1, read on the forward strand.
TCTGTGCTTTTGGGGGGAGTTGGAGCATGTGGAGAACTGGCCCAGGGCTCGGTGCTGCAGTGTGGGGGCCACATATAGACTCTTAAAAGAGGAGCTGAGGTGAGACTCCGAGGGGACCCTGTGCTCATGTGTGCTCAAAGCAATTCTATCAACAAAGAAACCAGAGTGAATGTGCAGTTCAATCCCACTGAGTCCAGCTGCACAGAAACAACAAAGTGTCATGCTGAAGGAACTGTGCAACCTGACCCAGCACTGCTGGTGAGCAGGAGGCTGTGCAGAGTGGAGAGTTCAGGCCTGAGTCTCCTGCGAAAGCGGCAGGCTGGGGACTGGATGGCCAGAACCTGAACACCTGAGATGCATTTCGGCCAGGCAGGTGCCCTCACAGGCAGGCATCCTCACAGGCAGGCATCCCCAGCCCCTCACCTGCAAGACTGCAGGCTCTGCAGATCTTTGAGGCCAGGCTCAGCAGGCACCTGCTCAGTATATATCCTCAGTGGAGAGAAGAAGCTCTGAAAGGGCCCTTTCTGAACTTCTGTCAGACACTGCCAGCTATGCCAGTTCCTCAGGCCCTGATCGGCTGAAACCAGCAGAGAGGTTAGAGACTGGCACCACAAGGGGTTTTCAGGGCCCCACCCAGTCTCAGGTCTTACACAGACCTGCCATCAGTGCAAAGTAGGAAAGAGCTGTCCCCTTTACACAGATTGGCCCATCACAGGAGATGGACAGCTAATTCACCAGAAACTATACATTATTGGAAATAATCTGGGACAAACCAAGATGTGTGGTGGGGGGATGGGTAGGAAAATACTTCTGCTGTCTTCCCTGAAGACTGAACAGCATCTCCTGGAGGGTGACCCAGGGATTCCACCTTCCCAGTCACACCAGAGGCCCCCTCTGCAGGGAGGTGGAGGTGGTGCTGGCAGTGATCTCAGACACTGGATGAACCATTCCTGGGCCCTGTGCTGATGGAAAGCTGGCAGGGTAGAAGAGTAGGGATCAGCCAAGCTCGAAGGAGACAGCCACAGGCTGTGGATTGTTTGCAGTTGCACACAGGCTGCCTAGGTGAGACTAGGACACCACACGACTTTATCAGGGGTGGGTCCAGAAAGAGGGCAGCGGCAAACACTGGACTCTGCTGAGATGAACTCCACTATGTCTTCTTCATTATTTCAGTTATTTTTTTTCTCCTGCAGAGTTTTTAAAACATTTTTTCTTTTCTTCAAGCTTGTTCCTATTATTTCACTATTTTTTTTATTTTACTTTATTTCAAATCTCCTATTTTACTCCTTCCTTCTTGTACTCCATCTTGCCTTCTTCCTTTTTCTTCTTCCTTTTGTTTTAAATTTTACTTTTCCCTTTCTACTCCTTGCTTCTATTCTGCACTCTTATTATTTCTTCTCCCTCAAGCCTCTCAGAAACATTGTTCTTGCCATTAGTTATCTCACATTCTTTTTCCCTTTCTTATAATATTCTTACTCTTTCTCCACCTTTATTAATCTTTGCTCATTGGTTGTTGAAATGGTGGTGGTTGTTGCATTTCTTTCATTTTATTCCTAGAGGTTCACGATTTTTGTGTTTCACATCTCAAATTTTACTGGTCCCCACTTATACTACACTTCTGCCTTCCTCCTGCCCCTTTGTTTTCTTCATTTTAAATTTTATTTTTTCCCACTTTTAAACTGGTTTATATTTCTTGTTCTTATTGTTTGTTCTCCCTCTATCCTCTCAAAATCACTTTTTCTTTCCTTTAGATAACTCATAATCTTTCTCTTTTTCCTTCTTATTCCCTTTCCACCTTTATTAATCATTGCTTGTTTGTTGTTGATATTGCTGTGGTGGATGCTTTTCTTCAATTGTGTTACTATTTTTTCACTATTTTTTAATTTTTTTAAGCCTCATGTTATAATGTTCCCTTTCCTTACTACATTTTGCCTTCTTCCCTCCCTTTTTCAATTTATGATGTAAATTTCATTTTCTTTCTTTTCCTTGTCCCTCTTCCCTACTTTGACTATTTCTCCTCCCTGTGCCCTCTCAAAATCAGCTTTCTTCCTATTATCATCTCATATTCACTCTTCCTTTCTTATAATAACCCTAATCTCCTCCCAACTGTATTAATATTTGCTCATTTGTTGTGGATAGTGTGGTTATGGATCGGGGTTATTTTAGGGGGGTGGGTTTTGTTTCCTGGGTTGTTTTTTTTGTTATGGCAGCACCTGTACAACAGCGTGCAAGACATGGTGGGTGGTGTGACTCTCAATCAGCCAGCCAGAGAAAAGAACCCACCAAAGTATGATCCAACAATAACCAAAACCAAATTACAACAAGAGAGCCCACATAAATGGCATCCCAAGGGCATTGAGCTCAGGATAAAGTAGACTGCACCACTGAGTCCTATTGGTCTCCTACCACAGAAGGCCACTCCATGAGGACAGGGAGTCAAAGCAGATCAATCTAATATGCAGAAACAAACAAAAAGAGTCACCTAAAATGGGGAGACAAAGAAACAACCCCCAGACAAAGAAAGGAAAGGAGGAATCCCCAGAAAGAGTGCTAAATGAGATTGAGGCAAGCAATTTATCATAGTGTTCAGAATAATGGTTATAAAAATCCTCAAAGAGCTCAGTGTGAACTAAAAGGAACTCTATGGAAGCTTCAAGGAACTCAGTGGGAACTACATCAGCATGTAAAAGGACATAGAAACTATGAATAAGAGCCAGGAGAAAATGAAGAGTACAGTGTCTGAAATGAAGAATACTCTAGAAAGAACTAAAAGCAGGCTCGATGAAGCACAAGATCAAATCAGCAAGTTAGGGGACAAGGTAGACAAAAAACACGCAGACAGAGCAACAAAACAAAAAGACTCAAAATGAACACAGATAGTGTAAGGGAGCTTCAGGACAAAATGAAATGTAGTAATAGTCACATCATAGGGATACCAGAAAAAGAAGAAAAGGAACTGTTTGAAAACCTTTACTTCTTCAACATTTGAAGAAGTAAAGACAGAAAAGTTCCCTAACTTCGTGAGGGAAAAAGCCACACTCAAGTTCAGGAAGCATAGAAAGTCCCAATCAAGATGAACCCAAAGAGGTCTACTCCAAGACACATCATGATTAAAAAAGCAAAATTTAAACACAAAAGAGAGAAACACAGAGGCAGGAAGGGAGAAACAGCTAGTACATACAAGAGAGCACTGATAAGGCTATCAGTTGACTTCTCAAACATTACAAGCCAGAAGGGATTGACAATAAGTATTCCAAGTAATGGAAAGGAAAGGCCTGAAACCAGGTCTACTCTACAAAGCAGGGCTCTCATTTAAAATAAAAGGCAAAACAACAACAACAACAAAAAAGGTTAAAAGAGTACATACTCACCAAACCAGCATTGCAAGAGATGCCAAAGAACTGCTATGAGAAAGTGAAGAGGGAGGAAGGGAAAGAGAAAGAGAAAGAGAAAGAAAGAGAGAGAGAGAGAGAGAGAGAGAGAGAGAGAGAGAGAGAGAGAACACAGGGGAAAATTGCAATGAATAAGTACTATAAATAATAACTTTAAATGTACATGGATTAAATGCCATCAAAGAGATGTAAATTAAAACCACAATGAGATACTACCTCACACCAGTCAGAATGGCCATCATTAACAAATCAACAAACAAAAAATGCTGGCAAGGATGTGGAGAAAAGAGAACCTTAGTGCACTGTTGGTGGGAATGCAGACTGGTGCAGCCACTGTGGAAAACAGTATGGCATTTCCTTAAAAAACTAAAAATGGAACTGCTTTTTGACTCAGTGCTAGTATACCCTAAGAATCCCAAATAACCAATTCAAAATAGCTCTTAGGCTATTTTGAATATAGGAGTACCCCAATGTTCATAGCAGCACAATTTACAATAGCCAAGTGCTGGAAGCAGCCTAAGTGCCCATCAGTAAATGAATGGATAAAAAAATTACGGTACATTTATACCATGGAATACTACATAGCAGAAAGAAAGAAGGACTTCCTACTTTTTGCAACAGCATGGATGGAACTGGAGAATATTATGCTAAGTGAAATAAGCCAGTTGGTGAAAGACAAATACCATATGATTTCACCTGTAACAGGAATCTAATCAGCAAAATAAACTAATGAGCAAAATAGAACCAGAATCATGGAAACATGGAACAGATTAACAGCCACCAGAGGGGAAGGGTGAGGGGGATAATGGTGGAAACAGGGAAGGTACTAGTCAAAGAACATGTTTGAATTACCCATGGACATGGACAACTATGGGGAACCTATTCATGTGCGACGTGACCTGTGGCTCAGCTCTGATTCTGAATGCAGTCCAGACACACGTGATGTGCAGGGAACATTTGTGGATAGGTTTCCTGTGGGGAATCAGGCATGCATTGCCCTTAGGCCGCTTGGAAACTTGCTCTTGCAAAAACTCCCTCACCTGGGATGGAAACAGCAGAAGTTTACTGTGACTTGTGCTAGACTTCCCAAGCACAATGTAAATAGCCCAGCCTTCTCTCCTTTACATTTGTAAATAACCTTTCTCTTTGAAGCAACTGGCAACATTCTTTCCTTTGTTATCTGTAAAAGGTATCCACCCAAAGTGAACCTGTGCATAGTTAATGAGAACCATCCTGGATGTAATGTACCTAGAATATCAATAAAAGCCTGTCGAGGAAGGAGTGAGGGCTTTTTCCTCTCTGAGAGATCAGCCACACACATCCCTTTTCTCCATGGGATTCCTTTAGTCTGCGTGAATTTGTTTGTCACTTGTCTGGGGATATAGGACATGCATTCCACAACAACACGCGGTCCTGCTGGACAACAGTGTGGGGATTGATTGTGGAAGCGGGGGGGTAGGGGCAGAGGAGGGCAAAAGAAGAAAATTGGAACTGTAACAAAATAACAGTAAAAAAGTTAAAAAAAATTACTTGAATATTAGAAAGACATGGAAAGTAGACTTTATCAAAGTGTAAATAAAAATCCCAATTTTGCCTTATTTTAAAATGATTGGGGAAAATAATCCAAAGCATCTGCAGATTTCCATTTTTAAAAAAACCCATGAAGAATTTTACTGGAAAATGCTGATTTATTACAGTTTTGCCATGTGTCCTCTTCTCCACATACATTTTGGGGTCTGATAATATTTCCTGTGCAATAGAACCATAGTGGTTTTAATGATTGCTAATTTGCCTTCCTTCACTTTTCTGTGGCTTTTAATATATATTTAAAGTTCTCGGCTTCAACCTATCAATTTTATTGGTCAACAAAGATTTACATAATATTCATCTTTTTACTAGAGAAATAAATTCATAATTATATTTTTGTGCTGCACTAAATGCTTCTCATTTATTTTATTTTTACTTAACCCTCAACAAAATCTAGAAAGGTAAGTGATATTATTTCAGTTCTTTTACAGAATAGGAAACTGAATATAGAACTGTTAAGTGTTCTAACCAAAGTCATACAGGCCTATATTTTTATTTTTCCAGGCTAGGAATATGTGCTACGTTTATTGGAATAAATCGGATACCTCCATAACTCCAATATGTGGCTAACACAACTTCTATTAGCCTTTGTCTTTTCTAAGTTAGCTGCTCATTCAATTTGTCCAGATAAGTAATTCAGAGAATACAGAGTTGGCGAAAACTACTCCACTGCAGAAAACCCGTTATCTCTGGGGCTTGGTACTCAACAACACAAGTCTATAAAGGCAAATAGACTATTGGGGGATGCTAAGTATGGAATCAGGAATTCTACTTAGGAGTCTGTTTTATGAATACAGGGAAAGATGATGGTATCATGGACTAGAGTGGTGGCAAAAATGGTGTTAAAAGACAATCTAATTCTGAATATATATAATTTACTCTTTATTGTATTTTTCCATTATCATGTAGCCCCCTTATATGCCCTGCCCCCCTGCAATCACCACACTGTTGCCCATGTCCATGAGTCCTTTTTCCTTTTTGCTCAATCCCTCCATTTCCTAACCTTGCTCCCCTCCCACAGCTGTCATAAATTTGCTGTTGAATCAATTATAAAATTTTAGAAAAACTGAAGTTAAATATAACTCCAAAATTTTTGTCTAGAGTTCCTGGAATGCTAGAATTTCCCTTCTGTGAAACCATGACGACTATTAAAGGAACAGGTTATAGCAAGTTGATGAGTTCAGATTTGGATATATTATCCAAAATGCCTGACACACAACTATGTTGAACAGGTACAATTCTAGATATGCAAACCTGCGTTCAGAGAAGAAGTCCAGGTTGGAATACCAATTCAGGATTTTTTAACATATTTCAAGTCTTGAGACTGATCAAGACCATATGTTGAATAGATGGCAATACCTGTAAGAGTCAAATTATTGATCCCCAGGGAAGAAATCAGCCAAGGAAATACAACAGGTGAGAGAAGAAACTAAATGTTACAGAAGCCAAGGGAAATGATTGTTTCAAAAAAGAGTTATTATATGTGTTAAATGCTGCTAATAAATCAAGTAAGGTAAAGGTCAAAAATTGACTTCTGACTTTGACAATGTGAGTGTGACACTGACCATATGTATACTTCGACAATGAGAGGTGACCTTGAACTGAGTTGTTTCGATGGAGCAGTCGGCCCAAGTCTAACAAGTGTGGTTTTGTGAGAGAAAACAGACAGTACAGACGACAGCATGCAGACCGCCTTCCGTGAAGTTTTATGGAAAAATGTATGGTAGTCACAAAGAGGTAAACATTGCAGAAATGTACATGCTACGAATATAACACAACTGATGATGCATTAGAACAGCACTGTTAGTATCAGAATATATGTCATGAACTGCGTAATTCATCTTTGTTACAGTTCAAAGGTAATTTCCCAAATTGTAAATTCATTTTATCTCCTTTATTTTCATTTAATTGATAATTTTTAGTTTCTTCTCCAGAATAATACAAGCAGCTAGTACACCTTTCACCTACAAGTTTTAAAATTTTTGTGTGCATCTGTATACATACATAAACACACACATAGATATATACACATATCTGCTTGTGTGCTTATATATACATATATATTTATACACTTACATGCATATACATACATGTCAACGTAAATATAATTTCTATTATGAGACAAGGTTAGAGGTTTGAACTAAATTATTTCTTAGTCACTGGACTGCTTCTAAGGGACCATAACCCTTTCTGATAGTCTCTTTTGAGATTTGCTTAATTCACTGGGAGCAGTTATTTGCAGAGGTATTATTTATCCACCCCTGTCACTATGAACTCATGAAGCTAATCGACATATGACTCTTCCTTCTTCACTGAAAAAAAATATAGTTGACACATCAATTCTAATTATTTCCCTATTAACAGGTTAATAAGGTTGTTTTTTCTCTATCTCAACTTATTAGAAAAGTTTGTTCCTTGTTCCATTTTTCCCTTAGAAGTTATTGCCTCATCTCTGTTCCGTTTTGCTAATACATAACATACTATACAGAATGGAGCAGCCAAATTTGTCTTATAAAAATAAAGAAACTACATTATTATTCATTTTATGTGTAAATAGGGCCAATGACTAAAATTTTAATCTCACTGATGCAATACAAAATAAAAAGAAAATGTTGAGATTACAATACACTCTAGGTCATCATTTTTGTTCTGTCCAAATCAGCACTGTCTTAGACTAGCGATTTTCAAACAGTGTACTGCAAAAATTTTTAAAACATGCAATAGCAGACTATTTAGTCCAGGCCACTGACCTCTGTTCCCTTAGACTATCAAATAAAAGAATAACAACAGCCAACACAACAATAGCCATCTGATGTGAATGAATTAAAATTATTTGTATTTCTGTCAGGTCAGCAAAAATATGTGTATTTTGGTGTGATGCGGAACTTAAGTAATTAGTTTATGTGTGCCATGAGATGAGAAAGGTTGACATCACTGTCTTACACTATTAAGAAAAGAAAATAGCCATATATGCCGAAGTGTTTTACAGTTTCCAGGCAAATGAACTTGTAAATGCTTTTGAATTAATACAAAATGTTGGAACACATAGCCTATTTTCAAACACATTTCACTTAAATGTGTTTGTCAATAAAACACATTTTAGGCCAAGTATTTGTTTAGGCCAAGTATTTCTTCATTTAGTTCTATCAACAAACTTTCTAAGTAACTACTATTTAAAATTAATTTACTAAACCTCATAAGAGACAGGAATATAGCATTGTGCTAAGTGAGATAAACCAGGTGGTGAAAGACAAATACCATATGATCTCACCTATATGTGGAACCTAATCAACAAAGCAAACAAGCAAGCAAAATATCACCAGAGACATTGAAATAAAGAACAAACTGAAGTAACCAGAGGGGAGGTGGGAGGGGATAACAGGGAAGGAAGGGAAGGGTCCTCAAGGAACATGGATAAAGGACCCAGGGACAAAGCCAAAGGGGATAGGATTGAAGGTAGGAGGTGGGTGTGGGTGGGGCGAGGGGAGTGGTGGGGGGGAAATGGAGACAACTGTGCTTGAACAATAAAAAATGAGACAGGATCATAAACAGTACATTAAGATACGATCACTTCTCTCAGCTAGTTTACAATTTAGTGCTAGTGAAAGAAGAATAACAAAACATACTCCCTTGAAACAATAATAAAATACAGGGCAAATGTAGTAAAAGCTATGAATCTAGTAGATTACTTTGTATTCTTCTGTTAAAAAGTTAGCAAGACAATTATAAACAGAGAGATATCCTAAACTGTAGAAGTACCACACTTTAATTAAGTTGACATGTAGATATATATATATTATTTCAACATTAGTTCTTATACATGTTTAAAGATAAATCCTACTTTTGTGCAGCTATTATCTCAGAATAAAAAATGTTTGGGGTACATTACCTATTGCTTTTCT
>VMDR010033975.1:0-11197 GCA_007922815.1 Macrotus californicus
TGTTTTCTTAATTTCTCTTCTGATAGTTTATTATTGGTGTATAGAAATGGAACCAATTTCTATAATAATTTATATTTATTTTGTATCCTGCTACTTTACTTAATTCATTCATCAGCTCTAGTAGTTTTTTGGTAGAATTTTTATGATTCTTTATAGATAATATCATGTCATCTGCAGATAATGACAGTTTTACTTCTCCCATTCCAATTTAGGTGCCTTTTACTTCATTTTCTTGCCTGATTGCCGTGGCTAGAACTTCCAATACTATGTTAAATAAAAGCAGTGAAAGTGAACATTTCTGTGTTTATCCTTATCTTGAAAAATCAGCTGACAGTCTTATAGGTGCTCCCTTGGAGGTAACTAACTGTCCTTCTTTTGCTGCTTTTAAGATTCTCTCTGTGTCTTTAATGTTTGCCATTTTAATTATGATGTTTCTTGATGTTGGCCTATTTAGGTTTATCTGGTTTGGGACTCCCTGCTTTTCCTGTACTTGTGTCTCTACCATTTACAAGGTTAGGGAATTTTTTGGTCATTATTTCTTCAGATAGGTTTTCAATCCCTTGCTCCCTCTTTTCTCCTTCTCATACCCCTATTTTGTGAATGTTGTTATGATTCATATTGTCTCAAATATCCCTTAAACTCTCCTAATTTTTTGCATTACTTTTTGTTTTTACTCTTCTGATTGGGTGTTTTCTGCCACCTTATCTTCCAAATTGCTGATTGGTCCTCTTCTTTACCTATCTACTGCATTATAAGAAAATACTACCAAGAAATATATGCCAACAAATTGTACAATCTGGAGGAAATGGATAAGTTACTACAAACATACAGACTTCCCAGGCTGAATCAAGCAGAAGCAGAAAATCTGAACAGACAAATTATGTCCAACAAAATTGAATCAGTAATCAAAAGCGTAGCAACAAACCAAAGCCCTGGACCAGATAGCATCACAAGTATATTTTGCTAAGCATTAAAAAAAATGAACACCTACACTTTTCAAGTTATTCCAAAATATTCAAGAGGAGTGAAGACTCCCAAACTTATTCTACAAGGCCAGAATTATCCTGATTCTAACACCAGACAAAGACATTCCAAAAAAGAAAATTATATGCCAATGTCCCTGGTGAATATAAATGTAAAATTTCATAATAAAATATTAGCAAACCAAATTCAGGAGCACATTAAAAAGATCATACACCATGATCAAGTGGAATTTATACCTGGGATACAAGGTTGGTTCAATATTCACAGAAGAATTTCTGTGATACATCACATAAACAAATTGAAAGACAAAAAAGTTATATGATCTTGTGAGCAGATGCAGTACTCATTCTCCAAGTAGTTTCCCACTTGGGGAATAAAGGGAATATACATCAACATAATAAAGGGTTTGTAATGACAAACTCACAACTAACATTATACTCAATGGAGAAAAACTAAAAGCCTAATGCAGATTAAGCTTCTGCTATTGGAGGAGAGGCCTTAACACAGGAAAAGTGGTGCCTGTCAGACAGGCGAGCAGATGGCCCTTGTCGTGAAGCCTAACAAGTCCCTTTCTTCCTGCGTGTTTCTGGCATCCCATTAGCTTGACTAGAATCACGAGATTTTTTTTTTTTGGTGAAATTTTTAATTTATTTTTTAATTATATTTTATTTATTAATGCTATTACAGTTATCTCAACTACTGCATATCCCACCTTTTGCTGCCCATTTTGTACAGAGCTGCTTCCATCAGTGAATCATTCTTCATCAGGGTTTTCTAAGGGTTGGTCTAGCAAGTCAGTTCTACTGGAATAGGTAAGATTAATAATCTCTGAGTAAGAATGGGTCAAGTTTGGAGATGATTTCATAGGCATTAATGTGGCTAGATTTAAGGTATTCCAGGTTTTTACAGTTACTTTGGGATTGTCCAGAAGAAGGGCCTGATATCCAGTCAATCTATTTCCTGTTAGCCAGAGATGGACTTTCATTTCTAATACTCCTTATACCTGATGTGGAGTTAAAACCTCTAACTTCTGCCCAAGAGCTAACTTTGCAACTTCCTCTGTTAGCATGGCTGTGTCTGCAATTGCTCTTAAACACGGGGACCACCTAGTTGCTACAGTGTCTAGCTATTTAGAGACACATGCAACAGGTCAAGGTTCATTTCTTTTGCATTGGACTAAGGCCTCCTAAGGCTGTTGCCTGTTTCTCTGCTATATATAAAGAGAAAGGCTTGTTTAGATGAGGGATGCCTAGGGCCAGGACCTCGACTGGGGCCAGTTTGCTTAAAAACCTGATCAGGTTCCTTTCCCCATATAATGGGTTCAGTGTCTGGTCCCTTAGTAGCTTCATATAAAGGTTTTACAATTAGTCCAAAGGTAGGGATCCAAATTCTGCAATATCCAGCCATTCCTAAGAAAAAGTAGAGTTGTTGTTTGGTAACAGGTGGTGTTTGCTCAGTGATTGTTTTTATTCTTTCTTGTGACAGTTGACTAGATCCTGGGGTTAGATATATCCTAAAGAGTTTATTTTCTGTCTGGCAATTTTGGCTTTTTTCTTAAAGACTCAATATCACTGGTCCCCAAAGAGGTTCAGAATTTGGATAGTATTACAATCTGAGGTTTCTTTCTAGGGACTGCAAACGAGGACATTATCTACATATTGTAAGGTGGCTCCCTCTTGTACTTTTAATTCCCTCAGATCTTTTTCTAATGCTCTTGTGAACACATGAGGCTTATCTCTAAACCCTTGTGGTAGTACCATCCAGGTATGTTGCTGATGGGTCATTGTTTTTTGGATCTGTCCACCCAAATGCAAATAGGTATTAGGAATCTGGTTGGACAGGGATGCAGAAGAAGGCATCTTTTAAATCTAAAACTGTATACCACTGAGTATAGTCCGGTACTTGAGTGAATATGGTGGAAGCATTGGCTACAAGAGTGTGGAGGGGAACAACAACCTCATTAACTAGTCTTAAATCTTGGACCAATCTGTATACCCCTGTCAGTTAGAACAGGGATGATTGGAGTACTTCAAGGAGATTGACAGGGTATTAGCAGCCTGTGTGTTACAAATTTCTCTACCATGGGCTGCAGACCCTTTAGGGCCTCCTGTTTGATAGGACACTGTTTCTTACGGGGATAGGCTGTCCCAGGCTTTAAGCAAACTTGAACTGTTTTGGCAGTCTTGGCTTTTCCAGGAACTCCAGCGTTCCAAACTAAAGGACCTGCTTTCTGTAAAATTTGATCTGGGATGTTATTTTCTAATTTTCTTTTATTGACTAACATAATTTCTAAGATCTTAACTGGGACCTCCTGAAACTTCAAAACAGCCCCTGATCTGGCTAAGAGGTCCTGTCCTAGCAATAGTGTAGGATACTGCAGAATAATTAGGAAAGGATGTTTTAAAAATCTCAATTTCAAATTGATAGGTGATGGGGTGTGTAAAAACAAATTTGAGATTTTCCTTCAATACCCATAATATTAGTTGAACTAGACAAGAGAGGTCTAGAGTAAGAATTGAGGACAGAGTAGGTGGTCCCAGTATCAACAAGAAAGGATTTAATCTCCCAAATGCACAAAGAACTAATATAACTCAACATTAAGAAGACAAACAATCCAATCCTCCCTCCGCGTTTCTTCACTCTCGTGCTTTTTACACCGGGTTCTGGAAGCTAAAGAATAATAGAGATACAATGGAGTTCTTTTTTCTCCTGGTGAAATACTACATTATTTGTTATTCATGAGTTCTTATTTTTCCTGAAACATTGTTTGGTAAAATATGTGGGTGATGTGTACCCTATCATTGCTTGGAAGCCTTTTAGATTTCCTCTGTTTCAACGTTTTCATTATGTTTTAATAAACTTGCAAATAGTTTTGGAGAAGAGCCACTGGTTATTAATGTAATTAACCTATTTTAGTACCAAGTCCCCCAAAACCCACTCCCAAGTGAACAGATTCAACATTTTACAGTATTTCTTCTTAAGTTACATAGGAAGAGTAAAAGAAAGATAATGAAACCAGAAAAAAAACACCAGCATTCAGGCTGCCTGTCACTTACCAAACCCAATAAGCAGAGACAGGAATTGAATCTTTATGGCGCTCTATTTAGATGGCTGGCATCTGAGAAGACAGAGGGTTTGCAGCCTAACAAATTGTTTTACATTTTCTTTTCCAGCCAGCGTTTTTATAACAGAGAACAAAGTGTGGTGAGGGATTTTGAAATTCAGGGAAAATTAGATTAAAAAACAAAACAGTATTCTCACCCTGGGCAGTTAGCTGTTCCCAGGGGCAGGTGGTCCTCTGTCTCTGGGACACAATGACCCAGATGCCTCCACTTGTCCCCAGGCAGTAATCTTTAGCAGTGCCCCAGGAGGTGGGCTGTCTTTCCCAGGAGCAAGGATAGGACTTAACTGTAGTTTCTGAAACAATAGCTTTAACATATGCATTACCTACTAGGCTTATTAACTATTTACCTTAACCTAAAATTTTCCAACTCTTGAGTCCCCTATCAATAAAAGGTTTTGTCTTTTAAAAATATTCTAGTAGACCTCATTACTACTTCATCTTGTCTGTATCAAGCCTTTCATCTTTCTTTATGCCTCTGTGGTGTTGTTGTCTGCCTTTTGAATAAGCCTCAGTAAATGCAACATAGCAGGAAATCCTTTCTGCAATTAGGTAAGTCTTCTGTCAAAGCAGAACAGAGCTGTGTTTTTGCAAAGAGAAGTGACAATCTGGACTGGTGTGAAAGCCCCTGATTCCTATTGCTGTTCCTGTGAGTTTAATTTGGGAATAAGCATCATGATTCTCCTTAGACACAAAGCGGTTTTGTGTTTTCAGGAATTCAGGTAAACAAGAGATACTCTACTTGTATGCCCTGAAATGAAGATTCATTTTCTAAGATTTGATCTGAGAACTCTGTGTTGGGAAGGGAGAGGCTTATTTTTAAAATTTGTAACAGGCATAGGAATTAAATGTGTTTCTTAAAATGTATTTTTATATATACATTTAAAAAATAATAACTTTCATTTACTTGAACTTTAATCATGCAGCAAACTGATTCATTTGGAATTTAGCCTGAAATGAAGAATCAAAAAATAAAGGTCTTGGGACAATAAAAATCGATTCCAAGTGACCAACGTAGCATCTATTCCTGTACGTGCAATCCTACTATGTGGCCATGCTTAGTGCCGAGTAGTCATTACTATCTTTGGAGCCAGACTCCTGGAGTTGAACCCTAGCTCTGCCGGTAACTAGCTGTGTGGCTTTGGGAAAGTTACTTTGGCAGACTGTGCCTAAATTTTCTCATATTTAATGTGGAGATAATAGAATTGTTACACGATTAAATGTACTAATACTTGTACAGTTCCTTTTTAAAATTTATTAATTTTCAGAGAGATAGAGGAAAGAGAGAAAATCCAATTTGTTTTGCTTATCTATGCATTTATTACTTGCTTGTTGTGTGTGTCCTTATCAGAGACCTAACCACAACCTCGATGTTACCGGGACAACACTCTAACCAAGCCGAACTCCTCCGCCAGGGCGATGCTTGTACAGTTCGTAAAACAGTGCTCAGCATATATTAAACACGTAGTAAATAGGGACTATGTTTATCTTACTTTGTTATTTCTTATCTCACATATTCTTTATTTCCTTTTTGCTGATGTAGTTTCCACGTATACAAGGAATTATAACTGTAAATTAAATGGGAAAAGACACCTCTAGAAGAGTGTCCATTTTTTATAATTAAAATATGACAGTTGGTGGCTCAAAATAAATAAGGAAAAAGAAAACAAAACATAAAAAACTAAGCATAAGAACTTAAATATTACAGTGTACGAGAAAATAGCCATAAACATTCAGTAGCTCCAGAGGGCATTAGTGTATTTCTGCACAGATCAGTACCTGTTGTTCAAAGTAATGATGGTGACTCATGAAGAAAATGTTAAATTCTGTTTATGGTGCTCAGTTCAGAGAAGCCAGAGAGTGTTTTATATTTTAGGCAGATTCCATAATAGAGTTTAAAAAAAAAAAGAGAAAGGTATTTAAATGTCAGTTTCTAGAATATTTTGAATTACATGAATTTTGTTGTATTTGCATTTTTTGCCTCCTCCTTTCAGTTCAAATTAGAATTTTTTAAAGAATTGTATGGAAATGTGGTCCTTGGATACAAGCACTGTTTCCACGAAATGTCAAGCAGTATTCCCCATCTACATATCTAATTTTAGCCATTCCACTGCTCAGTAGAAGTACCTCCATACAGAATATCTGTGACTGTCAAGCTGGCCAGGTTTGGTTCTGCAATTACATTTATCAGGAATTGACATGAATTATAGGTCATGCCCATTATATGTTTGTTGCAAATATGAGGGTTTATTTCTGGGCTCTCTACCACTTGTCCATGTGTCTGCTTTTATGCTAGCACCACAGTTTTCTGATTACCATAGCTTTGTAATATGTTTGAAATAGGAACTGTGATGCCTCCAATTTTGTTCTTTTTAAAGATTGTTTTTACTATTTTGGGTTCTTGAGATGCCATATAAATCATAAAATGGTATTTTTTTATTTCTGCAAAAATTGCCTTTGGGAATTTTAAGGATTTTGATTAGTAGTAATATTGTTAAAAATAGACATTTTTAACAATGGACATTATTTCATAAACACAGATATCATTTCATTTGTTTGTGTTTAATTTTTTTTAGCAATGTTTAGTTGTCAGTTTGCAAGTCTTTCACTTTCTTTTTTAAGTGTATTTGTAATTTATTTTATTCCTTTTGAAGTTATTGTAAGTGAAATTAAAAAAATTATTTACTGGCCTTTTTCGCCATCTTGAAGCCTGTGGAGGAACAGGACTTCTACAACAACAAATGTGTATGTCTGGAAGGCTGTGGTCCAAGGCCATTTTTGCTGGCTATAAACAGAGTCTCTGCAACCAGAGGGAGCACACAGCTCTTCTTAAAATTGAAGGCGTTTATGCTCGAGATGACACTGAATTTCTGTCTAGGCAAGAGATGTACTTATGTGTACAAAGCAAAGAACAACACAGTGACTCCTGGTGGTAAACCAAACAAAACCAGGGTCATCTGGGGAAAGGTCACTCGTGCTCATGGAAACAATGGCATGGTTCATGCTAAATTCCGAAGCAACCTTCCTGCTACGGCCATTGGACACAGAATCCATGTAATGCTGCACCCCTCAAGGATTTAAACTTACTGATAAATAAATAACAACCCTGTGTGGCTCAATTGGGGGCTCTCTGGCAAAGCTCAGGATTCCAGGTTGGGGAACATGGTTGGGTTGCAGGTCCAGTCCCTGGTCAAGATGAAAAGGGGAGCCAGCTAATGGATGTTTCCTCTCACACATCGATGGTTCTCATCTTTTTCTCCATCCCTCCCCTCTCAAATAAGTAAATAAAATCTATTTTAAAGAGTAAAAACAAAAAAATTATTTACTGGATTGTTTGTTGTTAGTGTATAGAGAAACTCAACAAGATTTCGTATCTTGGAACTTAGATGAATATATTTATTAGTTTTAACAGGGTTTTTTTGTGTGTATGTGAAATTTTTAGGATTTTCTATATATAATGTCATAAGGTCATGTCATCTGCAAATGGAGATAACTGTCCTTCTTCCTTTCCTTTTTGGACCTTTTACATCTTTTTTCTTTTTCCTAATTGCTATGGTTAGGACTTCCACTGCTATATTGACTAGAAGTGGTGACAGTAGGAGTCCTTGCCTCATGTGGTTTTGTCTTTCATTCTGTCCATGTAGAATACCGCATTAATTAATTCTTGAATACTAAACCATCTTGAATTCCTGAAATAAGTCCCACTTAGTTATGGTGTACAGTTCCTTTAATGTACTGTTAAATTTGGTTTGTATTTTGTTGAAGATTTTCATATCAATATTATTCAAGATTATTGGCCTATAGTTTGCTTTTGTTTTCTTCTTATAGTATTTTTGTCTGGTTTTGGTATCAGGGTAAATCTGGCCTTATAAAATGAGTTAGAAAGTGTTCTCTCCAATTTCTTGGAAGAGCTTGAGGAATATTGGTATTAGTTATTCTTTAAGCATTTGATAGAATTTTACATTGAGGATTTTCTCTCTTGGGAGGTTTGTGATTGCTGATTTAATCTCTTACTAGTTATAGGTCCTTTTATTTATTTTAGATTTTTTATTTTTTCATGATTCAGACTTGGTAGGTTGTATGTTTTCTAGGAATCATCCAATTTGTTTTAAACTCTTGACCACATTCTCTTCCCATCTGAATCTGGATTCCTCCTTGAAACCTGAGTATGTGGGTTCCCAAGAGCTTTCCTGCGTAAAAATCTTTGCTGATGGCTTGGTAAGATTTATCAAAGAGGGCATCCAATCTCGTGAGCAGCTGCCTTACTCACAGAGATACTATAGTTTTTAATACAAGAAGCCCATTTTTTATCAAAAGCTACCACAGAACAGCTACCCTCAGGGAAGAAGTATTGCTTTTTCTCTTTCTGCCCTCTTGTACTTCCATAAAGTAGAAAGCTTTAAACTTGATCTAAAATAAATATGTTGGATATCTAAAATAAATATCTTAAATGCATGTTAAATTAGAGTAAAAATATGAAGATTTTTCTCCTGTATTAAGTGAGGGCTTGTGTTTATATTCTAAATCCATGAGGAAAAAATGATGAGAAGCAGTTACACTTCTGTTCAAATACACTAACATTTGTTGGGTATCACCATATTTACACCATACTTACGGGAGATTTTTAAAAAGTAGCTTAACTACTAAACTAATTGCCTCATCTTGAACATGTATAAGTTTGGTTAGGAGGTGCCGGTGTTAGAGTGGCTATGGGATGATGGTGACAGTTTGGAGCAAAAAAGTGTGGAAAAGTATGGAGTACAAAGTTACAATCATTAATAGAAAAATGAGCCAAGATCACGTGAATACTCCAAAGCAAGTGTACATAAGCACCACTGCATTAGGCTGCTGCAGAATATGTATGGCAGGATGATATTCTTTTATTGAATTTGACTGACCTTGTTTTATTTCCTTTGGTAATATAAAATAATTTAAGGATATAATAAAGAATTTGAAGTATCTAATTTATTTCACTGTGTTTTCCATAATAACATTAGGAAGTCTTTTTTTTTAAGTTTAAGAGGCTTTATATTTGGCAATATTGATCTAATCAACTTGATTTTTTAAAATTTTCATTTTTCTTTCAACTCTAGCATTAGCTTATAGCAAAAAACATTACTATTTTAATAAACATTTGGATATGCTTTAAACATTTAAAATTCTCAACTGAGTCACTGTTGCAGAGCAGAGCTGAGTCATATTATCTGGAAATTAATGCTGTTTTAATGCATAGCATTAACCTCCAAATTACAGTGAGGCAAAATATTTAAAGTCCACTATTGTATTCTTAGTATCTAAGATTTAGTTAACCTGTATTAGTCTTTGCTAGATTAATGTTTAATAAATGCAACTCATGACAAATTCCACATGTTATGTTCATAGTAGCATATTCCAATTAATGAAATGTTGATACTGCACTGAATTGTCTTCTTGGTATTATTTGCTTTTTTCTCTCTGTCTAACCTTTTGGCACTGGAGCGTCCTGAACCTCACCACTTTGGACCTATTTCCTTCATTGCCTACAGGCATTCCCTCAGTGATGCAGTCTTCCTTGACCTCATGGCTTTGTCTATCATATTTATATAAGTGAATCCCAAATTATACAGACCAGACATCTCTCCTAAACCCCATACTACTTTAGCAGACCGCCTACGTAATATCTAGAATTGAATTTCAAACAGGTGATTCATACTTAACATTTGCAAAACTGAACTGGTCTTTCTCTCGTATCTATTCTACCTGCAGTGTGGCGAGGGCAACTCCGCTGTGAGGATGGCTCAGGCCCCAAACCTGAAGACTCACCCTTTATTTTTTCCTTCCTCTCGTACTCCATATTTAACCTTTTAGGACATCATGGTGGTTCTACCCTCTTCAAACTATACCTGAATCTGACTGAATGATTATGCACACAAATATAAGATACTTAAGGCTCAAAGAAGTCAAGAGAACAGCTCACCTTCCCATAGCCAGTAAGAGATAAAGTGGGAATTCAAATCTGTATTTTCTGACTGACCACAAATAATATACTCTTTCCATAATACTGGTGCTTCTCCAAAGTAAATGTTATAATTGCCTTTTAATTTGTATATTCAATGGTCCAGAAATATAATTTGACTTGTATAACTGAGTATTTATGAATAGTATGAGTTATTCCAATTACTTTCTATAGGAATTTTCTAGGCTCAGAGTGGCTTTTTCATAAATGCTTGCAAACACAGTTGAATTGACCAGTCCTTATCTGCCCTAGTACTTCGCTCTGACCATGTTTCCAATTGCAGGGTATAAGTGCTGTAGAGGGTAAAATAAAAGGGGCATATTAATGAGATAAAATATTCAAGGTCTTTATAAAGCTCTTTTTCAAATATTGTCTTGCTATATCTCTGTGTACTTAGAACATATATTAGCTCTTACTATTTATATGTAAATACTTTTTAATTTGCTGGAGTTTTCATGATGTGTAATGTTGAACTTGATACTAATCATTTAAACTTAGATAGTGGAATTATTATTTAAATTATTTATTTTGTCTTTTATTTAATCTTTATTGCCTTTTTCCATTACCATTTGGTCCCCTTATACTCCCCCACCCCCAGCAATCACCACGCTGTTGTTCCTGTTATGAGTCCTTTTCCTGTTCTGCTCCATCCTTCCACCCCCTAAATCTCAAGGGCTTTGTACCAGAGGCATTTTTATAAGTAAAATCCACTAGATTCTAAGTTCCTCTACTAGGTTGTAGTGGCAAAAAGAAAACAAATTTCAGTGTTGATACGGTTGTTGAAGCATCCCCTTTTTTCCCTGATATACTGCTTATATTTTAATAGAAGTTATTTGTGTTTATGCATTATAATTCAATGTAGCACAAATAAAGTGCATTAAGTTGAATTTTGCTGAGGTTGATTGATTTTCTTGAAAGAAGCCAAGATTAAGCTTTTGGGAGATGTTCATTATGTCTGTTAATGTGACATATTTCGAAAGCTGATCACTGTTTTTCTTCTTTTTATATACATGTAGAATATTTATCTGTGTAACAGACTTTAGGGAAGAGCACTTGGGACCATTAATTCATCTGTCTTTCCCCTTTTCTAAATTTGC
>VMDR010033976.1:0-11196 GCA_007922815.1 Macrotus californicus
GGGTATGTCAGATTTTACTACCTAACTTCTAGTATGGTTTCATGACTTGTATTTAACTCTTTTATTCGTTTTGAGTTTATTGTTGTGTGTGAAGTAAGTTAGTGGTCTAGTTTCTTTTTTTTTGCTTATAGCAGTCCAATTTTTTCTAACACCATTTATTGAAGAGACTGTCTTTAGTCCATTGTATGTTCTTCTGTCCTCTCTCAAATATTATTTGACCATAAAGGCATGAGTTTATTTCTGGGCTCTCTGTTCTGTTTCCATAGATCTATCTGCTAGTTCTTATGCCAATACCAGGCTGTTTTGATTACAATGGACTTGTACTATATTTTGATATCAGACATTGTGAAACCTCCAACTTTGCTCTTCTTTCTCAAGATTGCTGAGGCTATTTGGGGTCTTTTTTGGTTCCATATCAATTTTTGGAGTATTTGTTCTAGATCTGTGAAATATGTCATTGATATTTTAATAGGGATTACACTGAGTCTATAGATTGCTTTGGGTAATGTGTACATTTTAATGATGGTAATTCTTCCAATCCATGAACACAGTGTACGCTTCCACTTACTTCCATATTCCTTTTTTTCCTGTAGCACCCTCTAGCACCCTATAATTTTCTGAGTGCAGATCTCCAGTTCCTCTGGTTCAGTTTATTCCTAGGTGCCTTATTGTTTTGTTGTTGTTGGAATAGTAAATGGTATTGTTTTCTTAATTTCTCTTTCCGAGAGTCCACTATTGGTGTATAAAAATGCCACTGATTTCTGGATATTAATTTTATATTCTGCTACTTTGCCAAATTTATTTATTAGATATAGTAGTTTTTGGTGGGGTTTTTAGGGTTTTCTATGTACAATATTATATCATGTGTGAATAATGACTGTTTTACTTCCTTTTTTCCAGTTTGGATGCCTTTTATTTCTTTTTGTCTGGCTGCTGTGGCTAGGACTTCAGTACTATTTTAAATAAGAGTAGTGAAAAGCTTACATTTCCATCTTGATCTTGATATTGAGGGAAACCCTTTTAGTTTTGCCCATGGAGTACAATGGTGGCTGTGATTTTTGTCATTTTTGGCCTTCATTGTGTTGAGGTTTGATCCCTCCATTCCTCTTTTGCTGAGAGTCTTGATCATGAATACATGCTGCATTTTATCCTATTCTCTTTCTGTATCTATTAATGCAATCTGTGATTTTTATTCTTTATTTTGTTTATGTGCTGTATCACATTTATTGGTTTGAAAATATTGTACCAATTTTGCATCCCTGGAATAAATCTCACTTGATCTTGGTGTGTGATCTCTTAAATGTTTTGCTGAATTCAGTGTGCTAATAATTTGTTGAGGATTTTAGGATCTGTGTTCATCAAGAATATTTGCCTATAATTTTCTTTTTTGTAATGTCTTTATCTGCTTTTGGAATTAGGATAATGCTGTCCTAATATAATCAACCTGGGAGTTTTCCTTCTTCAATTTTTTGAAATAGTTTGAGAAGGATAGGTGTAAGTCTTTCTCTGAATGTTTGGTAAAATTCAGCTGTGAAGCCATTTAGTCTGGGACTTTGGTTTGCTGAGAGGTTTTTTGGTTACTGGTTTTATTTCATTAGTTGTAATAGGTCCATTCGGGTTTTCTGATTTTTCCTGATTCAGTTTTGGAAGAGTGTATGCCTAAGAATTTACCCGTTTAGTGTAGGTTGTTGAATTTGTTGGCATGTAGTTGTTCATAGTATTTTTTTTTTACAATTCTTTTTATTTGTGTGATATCAGTTTTTACTTTTCTCCTTCATTTCTGATATTTTTTTGGGGGGTGGGGGGGTCCTCGCTCTTTGTTACTTGATAAGTCTGGTTTAAAGTTTTGCCGATCTTGTTTATCTTTTCAAAAAACCAGCTCTTGGTTTCATTGTAATTTTGTATGTATTTTTTTAGTCTCTATGTCATTTACTTGTGCTCTGATCTTTATTATTTCCTTCTTTCTACTTATTCCTGAGTTTGTTTGTTGTTCTTTTTCTTGCTCTTTTAGAGCTTAACTTGTTTATTTGAGATTTTCCTTGCTTCTTGAGGTAGTCCTGTAATTCTGTGAACTTTCTCAGGACTGCTTTTGCTATGTCTCATAGATTTTCATCTTTGTGTGTTCATTTTCATTTGTTTCCAGGTAATTTTTGATTTTTTCTGTGATCTTATTGATAACCTGTTCATTGTTCAAAAACACATTGTTTAGCATGTGTTGTTTGTATGTTTTGGGTTTTTTTTTGTGTGGTTGATTTCTAATTTTATGCTATTGTGGTCAGAGATCATGTTTGATATGATTACAGTCTTCTTGAATTTGTTAAGACTTGTCTTGTATCCAAACATGTGGTGTGTCTTTGAGAATATTCCAGGTACACTTGAGAAGAATGTATATTGTGCTGCTGTGCAATTAAATGTTCTGTAAATATCAATTAAATATATTTGATCTATTGTGTTGTTTAAGGTCACCATTTCCTTGTTGGTTATTTTGTTTGGAAGGTCTATCTATTGATGGCAGTGGGTTGCTAAAATCCCCTACTGTGACTGCATTGCTGTCAGTCTCTTCTTTAATGTCCAGCAAGATTTTCTTTATATATTTCAGTGCTCCTCTTTTGGGTATATATACAGGGTCTGGCACAAGTAGTGCCCCTCTCTTATTACAAAATCTTTTATTACAAAGTAATAAGCATGAAATTCTGTAACATAACAATATCATACCCAAGCACACCATATGACATTTTAGGTGAAATGTTCAAATTAAAACTATAAATTATGACACCAACCACACTCAAGCAGGCATTACCTCTGCTGGACCCTGTGTGTTTACAAGGGTTACATCCTCTTGTTGAGTCAATCCCTTTAGTGTTATGTAGTGACCTTCTCTGTCTCTTGTTATGGTCTTTGTTTTGAAATCTACTTTGTCAAGTATAGGTATTCCTACCCCAGCTTCTTTTTGTTTCTATTTGCATGGATTATTTATTTCAATCCTCTAACTTTCAATCTGTGTAAACCTTTTGTTCTGAGGTGGGTCTCTTGTAGACAGCATATATATGGGCTATGTTTTCTTATTCAGCTATCCTCTGTTTTTTGATTGGAACATTTAATCCATTTACATTTAAAGTTATTAGGATAGGTATTTATTTATTTATTTATTTTCTTTATGACTATTCCTCTCTCTCCGTTCTTAAAGCAGGACCTTTAATATTTCTTGCAATACTAGTTTAGTGGTAATTTTCTTTGTTGTGGTTTTTGCCTGGAAAACTTTATTTCACCTTGAATTTTAAATGATAGCCTTGTTGGATAGTCTTGGTTGTATATCCTTGATTTTCATCACTTTGACTGTTATATGCCAATCCCTCTGGCTTGAAGTGTTTCTCTTGAGAAATCAGCTGACAGCCTCATTGGAGCTCCCTTGTAGATAACTGTCTCTCCCTTGCTGCTTTTAAGATTCTCTCTGTCAGTAAGCATTTGCAGTTTAATGATGATGTGTCTTGGTGGGGCCTCTTTGGTTTTGTCATGTTTTGGGACTCTCTGGGCTTCCTAAATTTGTGTGTCTTTTTTCTTCACAGGGTTAGTGATATTTTCAGCCAGTATTTCTTCAAATAGGTTCTCTATAACTTCAATCTTTCCTCATTCAGTTACGTCTATGATGCATTTCTTGTTATACTTGATGTTGTCCCAGGGGTTCCTTAGACTTTCTTCATTTAAAAAAATTATCTTTTTTTTTTTTAAGATTTTATTTATTTTTAGCAAGAGGGGAACAGAGGGAGAAACAGAGGAAGAGAAACATCAATGTGAGAGAAAAACATTGATCAGTTGCCTCTTGTATGTACCCTGACTGGGGACTGAACCTACAACCCAGGCATGTGTCCTGACCTGGAATTGAACCGGTGATGCTTTGCAGGACGATACCCAACCAACTGAGCCAACCCAGTCAGGGCTTTCTTTTTCATGCTGTGCTTTGGTACCTACTGTAATCTTGTCCTCTAAATTGTTGATTCGATCCTCTGCTTCATCTTATCTGCTGTTGATTCCTTCTAGTTTATTCTTCATTTCAGATATTGTATCCTTCCTTTCTGAATGGTTTCCGAGTCCTTTTTAATGCTTACTCTCTCTTTGTTTAAGTTCTCACTCATATCCATTCTTCCTCTAGTGTTCTTAAGCATCCTTTTAATCATTTTTTGAAACTCTGGTGTTTTTGTTGCTTCTGTTTCATTTAACTCTTTTTCTGGGGATGTCTCTTGTTCTTCCATTTAGGGCATATTTCTTTGTCTCCTTAGTTTGTCTGCCTTGTTGTATTTGTTTCTGTGTATTAGGTAGACCTGTGACTACCAAGCTTCTTATGAGGGCTTTTTTATGTAGGTGCCTATGGGTCTCAGTGACACGATCTTCTAGATCACCTGAGCTAGGCACTCCATAAATGACTGTTGTGTCAGTTATGTGCCCTCTGCTGTTGTAGTTGAGTCTTCAATGCTTTGGGCCTGTTCATGGCTAGTGTTATCTTTGAGGCTGGCTTACTATAAGGATATACCTCATTTACCATGTATGAGTTGCTGTTAATGGGATGCCCCTCAAGACAGAGTTGTTCCCGGCAGGGTCTGGATTTCCCCGTTGGCTGTGCCTTTTGTGTGGTTAGCTGGGTCGAGCTCTGGTGTGGTTTGAAGCCCACTACAGGATGTGTTGGTTTTAAGGTCCCCTTGGCCAGGGCTTTAGTGCAGGTGCATGTCAGACATTGTGTGTAACTGTCCTTAGGCTACTTGTCTGGCACTACCCCGCTATTCACTATTTGTGAGTGTGTTGAATTTGCCTGGGTATGTGTGGAAGGGGCCAGGCTTAGTACCAGGATCAGCTTCCTAGACCTCCGAGGTGGGGGCATGTCAATAAACATCCAAGGGTTTCTGAGGTTGGTGTTCACCTGCCAGCTTCTTTGTCCATTCTGAGGTTGCCTGGAGTTCCTTCAGAGTCTTACGATAAAAGGCTCTAGAGTGGGCCGTGTAGGCCACACTCCACTGACCTTTCCACACAGGGTCAAACTTGCCTGGGCATGAGACTGGGTCTGGAGGATGGGACTAGTGAGTCCTCTACGTGGGCAGTGTAGTCAGGGACTCAGTGGGGAGAATGTGGCCCCTACTCCTGAGCCATACCATTCAGTTTCTGCTAGCACAGCTAGGAGGAGTGCACCACAAGTTCAGGTTGGTTGCAGCCAGCAGTCCCCATTGCAGGAGCAAGGTTGGCAGGGTGGAGCCACCAGAACTTGGGTAAACATTTCAAGAAAACCTTCTGTTGGGGGTGGCACTGGCTGTGCCATGAATGGGTGGCATGAGCTGTACTCCTCCCCTTAGCTCTGTAGCCACACCTGCTTGAGCCCCAGACCGTAGCCTCTGAAGTAGGTGCTCTCCAACTGTCCCAGCTCTGAGCGGAGCCACATCCAACCTACAAAAATGAGCCCAGCAGGATGGGGCCAGGGGACTCATAAAAATAGATCAAGGCAGTCTTCCTTTGGGCATGGCACTAGCCCTAGTGAGGGGGGCAAGTGGCACCTCTCTCCCTCGTTTCACAGCCAGTGTCAGAGACCTGAATTGAGCCAGTTCCAAAGGTCCCAGCTCTGAGCTGCGTTTCATGCTCCCTTGCCCCAACGGAACTATGCTCAGTAGGACCAGGCCAGCTGGAATCAGGAATGCAAACCACAGCAGCCCTGCACTGGGGGTCATATAGGCCTGTGGGAGTGGTGGCTCCACAGCTGTGCCGCCAGACCCTGACAGTGGAGTCTTTCATTGGTGTTGGTACCTGCCTAAATCACAGGAGGGGGTAGATCAGCCCCTGTTCTAAAGCTACTCAGTTCAGTGTTTGTTTGAGAATCTGCCTATAGTTTCTCCAGGAAGGGTGCACCTCAGGTCCTTGTTGAGCTCAGCCAACAGTACTTTCTGCCTGACTCGAACTTGGCAGGGTGGTGCTACCAGTATTTGGAGGACTGGATTAGTGTTGTCCCCAACTTGTGCTGCAAGAATAGGAGTGCGTGACCCTGGAAGATGGTCCATAAGAGTGATGTGGGATGTTGCCTCACGACTGGGCCCTCAGTGGCTGACCCTTCAGATCTCAGTGGAGGTCTTTTTGTTATGGATCCCATGTACCTTAATTCTTATTTCTTCTACCAGAGCTCCAGGTGAGTGCCTAGGAGCAAGCTCATATGTGTTATACCTTTAGCAGAGCACCAGGGGATTTTAGCAGATTCCCTCCTTTTTCCAGCAGAGTACCTGCTGATTTTCACTGCCAGATGCTATGCAGGCTCCTCTTTTTTAATTTGGTGCTCTGGTTTGGAGTTCCTGGCATGGGATTGAGACCTCACAGTCCTAAGAAGGGACTCTTATAGTTGAGATATCCCTCTGCCTTCTCAGCCACTATACCTGGGTGCAAGGACCAGCCCTTACTGCATCTCTGCCCTTCTTACCAGTCTCTGTGTAGCTTCTTCTTTAAATCCTTAGACATAATACTGCTTTTCAGCTGTCTTTCAGTTGGTCATTCAGGTTGATTGCTCTCTAATTTAGCTGTGAATCTGTGTGTAGATTCCATCTACTCCACAGAAATCTTGGATTCTCCTCATTAATTCTAAGGTGCTTTTTTTTTTTCACTAAAAGCTGTCCTAAATCAAGATGCACTTCACAACATATGGTATCTTACGGTTTTTAAAATGTGGAAATTAAAGTTATTTGGTTGGGGGGGTATGTTTGATTGTTACTTTATATCAATACCGAGCATAGTGCTTGGCTTTTAATTAGTTCCTAATCATCCAGGCTTATACATCTTTCTGTGAACACTGTACCAAAATTGAAACAGATTTCTATTTTTAAAAATAAAAATAAAAATCTTTCCAAACAAGCAACATATTCTCCTTGTGGTATTTATTTTTCTTCCTCCATACAAAAGGGCTTCTAAGACATTTTTTTTTCCTGGAAAAATGTCAGGCACACAGGGTACATATTCAGGTATCTAATGAGTGAAAAAAAAATTCTATAACTGGACTAATTTTGTTTAGTAATAAATCTGGGTTACTTTTTTATGTCGCTCCATAGTGCTACACCTTTTTTTAAAATTAGTAACCTGGTATTTTCTTATATGGATATAGTATACATGTCATTTTAGCCCATGGGATCTTCTTTTTTTAAAAAATAATTTTTTCTTTTTCACTTACATTTTGATGTACAATATATTAGTTTCATATGTACAACCCAGTGATTAGACATTTATATAATTTACAAAGTAATCACCCCCAAAATTCAGTACCCATCTGATACCATAAATAGTTATTACAATATTATTGACTGTATTTTCTATGTTGTACTGTACATCCTCATGTCACTACCAGTTTGTTTTTAATCACGTCATCTTTTTCACTCATCTCTTTAATCCCCCTCCCATCTGGCAGCTGTCAAAATGGTTTTTTTTGTATCTATAAGTTTGTTTCTGTTCAGGGTCATTTCTTTTGTGTTTTAGATTACACATAAGTAAAATCATATAGCATTTGTCCTTCTCTCTCTGACTTAATTCACTCAGCAAAATACCCGCCAGGTCCAGCCATGTTGCTGCAGATGGCAATATTTCATTCTTTTTCTTTATGGCAGAACCATATTCCATTGTATACATGTATGAGTTCTACTTACCCTTTCACCTATTAATGGGCACTTAGGTGACTTCATATCTTGGTTATTGTAGATAATCCTACAAGGAACAACATATGGATACATATGTATTTGCATTTTAGTGTTTTGGGTTTCTTTGGATAAATACCCTTAAGTGGAATTGGTGCATCTTTTTTGTCTCTGGTTATAGCCTTTGTTTTAAGGTCTGTTTTATCTGGTTTAAGTGTTTCTCCCCCACATCCTTTTTTTTTCCCATAAAATATCAGTTTCCATCCCTACACTTTTTCAGTCTGTGTGTGTCCCGTATGTCTTTTGATTGGAGCATTTAAAGTAGTAAATAGTAGATATGTATTTATTACCATTTTATTATTCATACTGTCCAACTTTTTTTATTCTTCTTCTGGTTTGGTGGTGATAAACTCCTGTAGCTTTCTCTTGTCCTGGAATCTCTTTATCTGTTCTGTGATTCTAAATGGTAGCTTTGCTTGGTAGAGTAATCTTGGTTGTAGGTTCTTGTTTCTTTTTAATCACTTTGAATATTTTGTGCCAATCCTTTCTGCCCTGCAAAGTTTCTGTTGTGAAATTAGCTGGGACTTTCTTTGTAGATAACTAGCTCCTTTTTTCTTGCTTGCTGCCTTTAAGAATCTTTCTGCTTTTAAGAGTTTTTAACCTTTGATGTTTTAATTATGATGTGTCTTGATGTGGGCCTCTTTGGATTCATCCTCTTTGGGACTCTAAGCTTCCTGTACTTGTATGTCTCTTTCCTTCACCAGGTTAGGGAGTTTTTTTGTCATTATTTTTTCGAATAGGTTTCAATTTTTTGCTCTGTCTCTTAATTTTCTGGGAGACACCCCTTGATACAAATGATAGTATACTTGATGTTGTCCCAGGCTCATTAGACCATCGTCAGTTTTTTGGATTCTTTTTTCTTTTGCTATTTTGATTGTTTTTTGCTCCTTTATCTTCCAATTTGCTGGTTCGGTCCTCTGCTTCATCTACTCTAATGTTGATTCCTTCTAATGTATTATTCATTTTGGTTCATGTATTTTTTATTTCTGACTAGTTCTTTTTAATATTTTCTATTTCTGATTTTATGTTTCCTATCCCTTATTGAAGTTCTCAGTGAAATCATCTACTCTTACCCTAAGTTCTTTGAGCATCCTTTTTAACCGTTGTTTTGAACTCTGCATCTGGTAGATTGCTTGTTTCCATTTTGTTTATTTCTTTTTTGGTGTTTGTTTTATTGTTTTATTTGGGACATGTTTATTTGTCTTCTCATTTTGTCTGCCTCCAACTGTGTGTTAGATAGAGCTGCTACCTCTCCCAGTCGTGGTAGAGTGGCCTTATTTAGTAGAAGTGCTCTAGGGGCCTAGTGACATAGCCACTCTGGTCACTCAAGTTGGGTGCTTCAGGTGTGCCCTGCCCTGGGCTGTGTGCATCCTCCTGTTGTCGTTGAGCCTTGATTGTTGTTGGCAAGTCATTGGAAGGGATTTACTCCTAAGACAATTGGCTGCGAGGACGTGCACAAGTGCAGTGGAAGAGTTGCTATGTAGAGTCCAATTCTATGGAACAGAACTCGCTTCAACAAGGCTCAGGTGCCCAGTGAGTTCACCCTTTGAATGTGTTGCTCATGGAGGTGGTTGCATGGTGCTCTCTCGTGGTCTGAAGCTATCTCCGTGGATATGGGGCCTGCTGAGATGAGCAGACTAAGGTCAGCTGCTGCCTGTGCCCTGCTTGAAAGTGATCTGCTTATGGCTGCTACTTGTGCTGGGCTCGTTATGTGATGGGGAGAGTCCATGCTGTGAACTGAGGCCAGTGTCACAATTTCCTGACAACAGGTATGAGACATGCTGAAACCAGATGCTGCTTGTTTAGTGTTTTTGAACCTTTTACAGATTTTAGGAAAGTTCTCAGCATGAGCCAAGACAAGCTGTTTGTATGTAAAAGCCACTGGAAGTTGCTTAGGTGGGCTCACAAGTTTTAGGGAATCGCCAGGGTGGGATGAATAGTCTTAGGTTTATGGAGATGTACATATGGTTCTTGTCTGAGGGCTCTGTTCAGGAGGGTTCAGAAAGGACCAGTAACTTCTGCCAATACTTCTGTCTGGGTAATAGCTGCTCTTCCAATCTTCACCCCAAATCCAGACAATTTATTTTCTCCTCATGTGTCTTTGGTGCCTTTTGAGCTGCTGCCCCAGTGCTGCAGCTCAGAGCAAGTGAGACCATGCAACCCTGTCTCAGCCACAATCCATGGTGGTTTTCATAGCCAGAATTTATGGGGACTTCTCTTCCCGGCACTGGAACTCTGGCTGGGTGGTATGGTGTGGGGCCGGGACCCTTAACTCCTCAGGGGGACCTCTGCAGTCGAGGTATCCCTCCTGATTTTTCATATGCAGGTGTGGGACTAGCTCAATCTGTCTCTCTGCCCCTCTTACCAGTTTGGATGTGGCTTGTTTTGTATACCCTTAGTTATAGGACTCATGTTCAGCTAGATTTCAGGTGGTTCTGAATAATGGTTTTTTGTAGTTTAGTTGTAATTTTTTTGTGGTTCTAGGAGGATGTGAGTACCACATTTATGTACTCTGACATCTTAACTGGAAGCCCAGCACATCAAATATTAATTAACATTCTAATTAGTTTCTTTTTTTTGTTTGCCATAGTGACAGAGGTTCTTTTGTCTACTTATATTTGTACTTATGAAGGATGTAGGATATATTCTAGAAATATATCCTGTTCAGAAGGAATATGAATTTTATTTTGTATAGATATAAGAGATGGAATAAAATATTTTATTTTATTTTGTATAGTAATTGTCCTTAAATAGTCATATAAGTTTAAACTTTTTCCACACCCTTACCAATTTTAGATAGTATAAAATGTCTTAGTATAAGAAATTATTTGTAAAGATTGAATTTTATTATGTTACCATAGACAAATTATAGTTTATATCCATCTTCCTATTGTTGTAGATGTAATAGAAATAATACTGCAGAGTTCATACACATGAATGTTGAATCATTTGAGAAGGTGAATTTTAACTACAACTTGCTTCTGAAAGAAGCCAACTTGAGAAAAATATCTTTCTCCTTTGAAGGTACTCATTATCAAAAAACCACCTGAAAATGGACAAGTAGAATCAATGGCGGATGACACTGATGAACACGACTACCCTGCTAGCAGTGCCAGTGACGCACATGACTCTGGGGAGAGCCAGCTTAGTGTTGGTGAATATATGTTTACAGCCTCTTCATATTGACTCGGCATTCCAAACAGCCTCATAGTTACTTCTTTTATGCTCATTTTTATTTCCTTTTGGTGTAATCTATTAGATTGTTTTTTTTCCATACCTTTTAGATTCTCTAATTTTTAATTGAATTTATTAGTTTTCTGTTCTTCATTGAGAATATTAAAATAATTACTAAAAAAATCATATGATAGTTTTTTTCAAAATAAAGAGCAAGAGAGTGATAAAGCACCCATACATAATGCCATCACTTTTAACCTTTTTCTGTTATTTCTCTCTAGACCCTTTGAAAATTGTAATCAACATTGACTTTCATATG
>VMDR010033977.1:0-11193 GCA_007922815.1 Macrotus californicus
ATCTTTGGAAGACCTCTAAGAAACAATGTCATGAAATATCAATCCTTACAAATAGTTAGAACTGCTCAACAAAGAAGCTTAAAAGCTAAAATTGGATTGTGATGATATTCCAAAGATTAAGAAGTGGTTAAATAGTGGATAAAAGAAATAAGGAATATTGGCAAGATCCCTTGTTCCGTAAACCTGGTAATATTCTAGATGTGAATCTAGATATGATGAGCTGTGAACCGTTAGGAAATTTGTTAAATGGAGTCAAAATAGAACTAGACCAGGGGTGCAAGGACTGTAGCTCTCATTTCAGTTTAGACATTAACTCATAGTTGTGTGTCTTTATGCTGAGCAATCCTGAAAACCATGGTAGAGTGGACAGGGCAATAGACTTTGAATCAAAGCCACTGTAACAGCCTGCTTCTCAGGACTCTTAACTTCTTGGCCTCTCAGTTGTCTCACTTTTTTGTGGAGATGATAAAACCCCGCTGTTAGGGTTGTTGTGTTTAATGAATGACTAGAGACTGTGAGACCCTGCCTGGAAGGCTGGGACTCCAATCATCTTCCTGCTCCTGTGACTAGAAGTAGCTAAGTATTTAGTGAATAAATGCATGTATTATGTTAAGTATGTTTATAAATTACATATTAAAATTATAAAATGTATGAAATTAAAAGCTCATTGTGTTTGTGCTTAGTACATTTGTATTAAGTGCTATACAGATTTAAGGTCTTTTTTCCTTTATCTTAAAAAGCCTTCAGGAAAAGAAAACTTCAGTACAAACTCATTGTTATATCAAGTCCAGGAAAAAAGCAAAGCCTTGAAATAATCTGGAACTTAATATTTAAAATTGTAGCCGTACACCCCTGTAGCCTCATCTGTGGTTTTTAAAATGGCAGGTGATAAATCAGCCTGTCTTTGTACTTGTTCTAAGTTAGCTGACTCATAAGTTCAGAAGTTTTCATTATCATGCTGCTATAAGTTTATAGAGTAAAATATCTCTGTGTGTTCTTTGAGCTTTTATAGACTAAAATTACTAGTTTGAGTTTCTTAATTTCAATGTGAATTTTAAAATTTGTCTATATTTTCCCTTCTCTTTTAACTCGTGTCTTATAAATCTTCTGAGAAATTGACCTAATTTCTTAAATCATTAGTCTCTATGCCATTTTATTAAAATTTTCATTTTTTATGTAAGGCACCAAAGGCTCTTAAGAAAGCCTAAAGAGACCGATTTGGAAGTTGTAGGCCTTTTCATATGGCCTCCCCAGCAAAGAGAACGAACTCTAACTGGGATTTAACTTGTAACTTGTTTAATTCACTAGTTAGTTTGGTCATCATTGCTTAGGTCAGGGTCTGACTGTAAGTTCAGTAAGTGCTTATTCCAGCAGCCTTCAAGTTCCCCTTGTGAAGACACCGAGGCCTCTGACAGAAACAGGCAGAAACTGAGGTCTTACCACTGTCGGTTTAACCCGTGATTTAGCCCTTACAGGTACCGGCTAGAGTTTGGACGATGAATATTTTCCCAGCCTCAGTGTATGTTTTGTATGTTTATGAGGCTCTGTTCTTTCATTCTTATTTGACTGTGTCACTGGCTTGCAGGCTCACTCTATTTAATCTTTGGATGACATCGAGGTAAAAAATACTATAGAGGAAATCCCTGAATTGGGAGGTGAGGCTGGACTGCATACTGTTTAAGGGTCTCTTAGAACCCTTCAAATTCTATACTTTAATTCTATACCAGCAAGCATATAGAATATGTATGACTACGATGATACTTCCATAACAGTTTGCCTTTGATGGGCTTCCCATCCCCTGTCTCACCAATCCCACTCTCCTGTCTGCTCCTTTAGATTTTTATTAACAACGAGTGGCAGAACTCCGAGAGTGGGAGAGTGTTCCCTGTCTCCAATCCAGCCACGGGAGAACAGGTGTGTGAAGTCCAAGAAGCAGACAAGGTATGTCTTTCTTAGGAAGAAAATTCCCTGTGAAATTGCTTTCTAGACTGTACCACTTTTGTCGTGAGAGCAGATGGTTCTTCCTTCATTCGGAGTGTGGTCTCTCTTCAGTTGTGCCTCTTTCTCTTCGACAGGCAGATGTAGACAAAGCAGTGCAGGCAGCCCGCCTGGCCTTCTCTCTTGGTTCGGTGTGGAGAAGGACGGACGCTTCAGAGAGGGGCCGTCTGCTGGACAAGCTTGCAGACTTGGTGGAACGAGACAGGGCCGTTCTTGCAGTAAGTAGCCCAGGAAAGCATTGTCTTGGCCCCACATTTACTTTGCCACTGAGATTTCGATTCCTCCGTCTTTCTGAAAATGTGATGTGAAGCAGCCCTGGGGAGCAGGCTAAGGAGTACATAACATGCATGAAAAACGAGAGACATTTGGCTTTTGCGGTCAGGTAGGGGAAGTGGAGGACCAGCTGAGTGTCTCCTCTTTCTGAGTTTTGAAGAACAACACTGAATCTTCCCATGACTGGTAAGGACCTTCCTTTCTTCTTCCCGCCTTTGACAAACAAGATCAAACAGTTGAGCAGCAGTTTCACCATGCTCTCCGCAGAAAACCAACACCAAACGATTCACTTCAGAGTCAGAAAGGACCATTTTTACCTCCCTGGAACTACCCCCCCCCCCCCCCCCCCCCCCCCCCCCCCCCGACTGAAGGGAAACCTTCCAAAGCACAGGGCATGATGTGCACTTCTGGTGCGTTTCCACTCCCTTTGTTCTTCTGTCATTTTCAGCAACTCTCCTGCACCAAAACGATCCTTTTTTCACATAA
Source organism: Macrotus californicus (assembly GCA_007922815.1). NCBI lineage: Eukaryota > Metazoa > Chordata > Mammalia > Chiroptera > Phyllostomidae > Macrotus > Macrotus californicus. The sequence continues at coordinate 2,758 of VMDR010033977.1, forward strand.
GGAACTTCCCCTCTCCCAGTGGTTTTTTGTTGTTTCTGCCATTTTTAAAGTAAAAGTCGTTTTATTAGAGAATACCGACTTTTTGAAAGCTGGAACCATTAGGGAATGTCTGTTCTGTACATGAGGGATCTCCGCACGGATGACCCATAGTTGATCAGTTAACATTTGGGGCATCTGTGTTCAGTCAGGGCATTCAAACCATGAATAAATAGTACATCCCACTGTCTGCTTGGGAAAGCAGGTCACTGTGGGGCTTGCTTTGGGAGAGGGAGGCATCGGTACCCTTCCTCAGTGTCACTTCTGCCATGGCTCCTCCCTCCTACCCTGCCTCCCAAGGCTCTGTCCCAAGTATGGGAACAGAAATGAATCCTTTATGGAGATGGTTTGGAACTCTAGCTATATGTAACATTTATTTGTCTGTAAAAAACATTTTCTAATCTGGTACTTCAAGGAGGTGTTTATACATATTGTAAAAAAGGTGTTTCATGGTGAAATGGCCCCTTCTGGGAAGTTCATAAGACACTGAGCACATTAAAGACTCTGAAAAGCCCTACCCAATGTTTCTCCAACTTACTCAAGTAAGCCTCAACGTTATTTTTTTTTTTTGACTAACCTATCAGAATCATGCAAAAATGAATTCTTTGGAATACTTTGGGGAATGCTAGTCTATATGCTTATCTCTTCACTGGATTATGATTTCTTTGAGACTGAAAATTATATTTTACTTAATAAAGGTGCTAACACAGTGTCTGGCACATAAATGATCAGTGGGAGGTGCATTGATGGCCTATAAGGGTCAGTTTGATTGATTTAAATATCTACGTTGTTTACAACACCACATTAACAATATGTACTAGATGATGATATATTAGTAGTTCCTTTTTATAGTTATATTTTCATGTCATAAAATTCAAATGCCATTCTTTTTCTGACATGTGTCTCATTGTGATGACACTCACATGGCATTCCTACTTTTAAACATACTTTTAAATATGACCAAGTCATGACAGGAGTTTTAAGAAGAAGTCGTCTCTGGAATGTAGGGGAGCTCCTGACTAGGGAACTGAAGCCAGCACTGTCTTCAAGGGAGCACGGTTGGAAATAAACCTATGCTGGCCACTCTCAGGGGATTTGGCTGGTGTCCGTAGCTCACGGGGACCATTTAGGTGGCCCGGATTTGGGTCCTTGACTCTGTTCCACTCTACTGTGTAGAAGACCCTATGCTAGACATGGAGCATATAATGCCCATCTCATGAACACATAAATGTTCTAAAAAGTGCTGGGAAGTAATTTGATTCCCTTTAATAAAGGTGAGCCAATATACAGTGACAAACACTGTAGCATGATATTTGAAAACGAGCTTCATCTTACACACATAGTAAGTGGATAAATTGCACTGTAAATTACAGTATTTTCATGTCATTAAATGGAGAATATTTTAGCTTCAGTTTTGTCAGCGCTGAGTTTTCACACCAGTATGTGTTCTAAAATGCCCTTGTAGAGAAGGACGTGAGATTACAAACAGTTTTTGTTTCATTAGTTCAACTTGTAACACCTTTAATATTTCTCAAGTCCAAATACTTTTCGCATTTCAATGTGTTCATTTGCAATGCTTTTTGTTACCAATTTAACCACTTTAGGAACATGTGATTAAAATAACATTTATAATCTAAAACTGCTTAATGCCTCTATTTTTATTAAATGAACCAGATACTTCATTCTTAATAGATAATGGTTGTTAACATAAATATTTACAAAAAAACCAGCCCTCGAGTTGTTAGTATCTGTGCTTCCCTGGAGGAGATCTTGTTTATTTGGTGGCAATAAATAAACCCACTGTGAACTATGGATATTCCATTTCTCAGCAGGGGTCTTGGCAGCTGTTGAAAAGGTTTTATATTCTCATCAGCTGCATTAAAGCCCATATCCCTATTCTTCTTTGTGGATTCAGATTCTGGTGTAGACTCTGAAAAATCCCCCCGAAGCTCTGATCATTACTACAACAGAAGCTGGTTTGATAAACAGTATTTCCTTCTCATCAGTTGAAGAAATCTTGTGTTTGTGTACTTGGATAGTGATTGCTGGAAACACACAGGCACGAGAACATGCACATACATATGCACTGTGGTTCTGACTGGAAATTAAGCTAAGCTGGCAGTACGAAAATCTTTGTATTTGAGAAATCAGGATTGACCAAGTATGCGTCACTGTTCATATTCCTCCGTATTCTCTTGCCTTCTTTTATCTTCTGCTCCAGAAATTATTGAGTGTTTCACTGGAAAGTTCTCTCTCTTTCTTTTCCTACAGACCATGGAATCCCTCAATGGTGGCAAACCGTTCCTGCAAGCTTTTTATGTGGATTTGCAAGGAGTCATCAAAACCCTTCGCTATTACGCAGGCTGGGCTGATAAAATTCATGGGATGACCATCCCTGTAGGTATGTAAAATCTGAGTGTAAAACCTGAGCGTGCTGAAAAAAGAAACACGAGGCTCCACCAGAAACACGCTTTCACCACCAAGCACAAACAGCAGTTGCACTGTGAGCACAATACAGATGTGAGCACACGTAAGCAGTCTGAACTGAACCAGGAGCCACACAAAGTGCATCACTCTGATAATGTCCCTATTTCTTCGTGTAGACAGTTCACATACAAGTGCAGGATCAGGCCACTAACATCGATAGGTAAGTGTTTGTCAGCTGCTGAGTGCTTAGCACTGTGCTAGGTGAGGTTCTGGTGGTGTGGCGAGGCCTTGTGCCTGGGAAGTCTGGGGAAATTTTAGAAGATTAAGATTAGTTCTTTCCCTCCTGAAACATAAGATCTACTTGTTGGGAGGGAAATATGTTAACAGTTGTTTTCTCTTGGTGGTGAGATTATGGATGATATATTTCTTTTGAAAAAATATTTTTCTATGTTGATCATGAATTACTTTCACAATCTAAAAAAACAACCACCCTGACATGTTTTTGTAAGTTGCATGGCTTAGCCTATCAGTGCTGTATTCCTTTGAAGGAGAGGGAAAATATCTAAACTAAGTTAGTTGGTAGAAAGTTCTTGATCTGAGTGTGAAAACTGGGGATAGCTAATACCATATTGAGTGCCTGCGCAGCACCCCAAAGGGAAGGCACTATTATTAACATCCTCACTGATAGAGGAGGACACTGAGGCCTAGAGGAGTTAAATAGTCTTTCTAAATAACCCAGCAAATAAGTTGTAGAGCTAAATTTTTAACATTAGAGCCTGGTGACTCCCTCACTAGAAGGTCCCTTTATGTAATGAGAGGAAGAGATATCCTGACAGGAAAGAGACTGACGAGAAGAGCTATGTGGACATTAGGAGTGGTGAGTAGACATGAGGAAAGAAAATACACGTTCACTGAGTAGCTCTCGGATGCTGCTAAGTACCGTGCCAGGTACTCCACCTGGGTTCTCCGGAAAACAGCCTGCTTTCCCTGTGCATACTAGGAAGAGTGAAAGTAATGCTGGGAACTTGGGAGTGCCCTGTAAGGGTCTTCGTAGACTGAAGGGGATTGCTTTATAAAAAGGGGACAGTTGGCTGATAGTGCAGATGGCTTAGAGTAGTTCTTCTCAGACTTTATTGTGTATATGTATCACCTGCTTCTTCAAGTGCAGCTTCTGGTTGACTAGGCCTGGGGTGGGGCCCGATGATGCCAGGGGATGCCTAGGCTGCAGGTCTTCTCTCTGAGTATCAAGGGCAGGGTGGAGACCAGCACCAAGAGGTGACTGCTGTGATGCCTTATTCAGGCATGGAGCAAGAAGAGAAGACGTCACAGTGGGAGTAGAGAAAGGACAGAGATGAGACTTCAAAGAACTATTTTAGAATTGCTTCCATGAGTGATGGCGATGTGCGGAATGTTAGTCTTTAGAAAATGAGCTTTGAATTAGTCACTCTTCCCGCTACCTAGAGGTTTCGCTTGTTCAGTAGACTTAGAAGGATGGAGAAGATTGTCCTTAGGAGGTTCAGAATCTTAATTCAGTCCTGGCTCTAGGAATATTACAGAACCACTGTTCTCCAGCATCACGTGCAAGATTTGGGAATGGCCTAAGTGAGGCAGAATTACTATGTGGTATGCGCAAACCTGTTGGAGGACCTAGGGTTCAAACCTTTGTCACACACAGGACACATAACCAGCCTTTCTAGGTTGGCCTCCCCTTCTTCAGTGCAGAAAGGTAAATTAACAAGATCAAAGGCCCTTTTTTTGCCCTCACCCCAACTGCTGTTTTACTATTAAAATAACAAATATGTATTTCAAGCATTTAAATATCTATTGAAATGTTTTACAAATATCTTAGGACTAAGGTGAAACAGAAAGCTATAAGCATAAATCTCTAGTTGGCCTAACAATGCCTTGGTTTTCATTTGCATCCTTAGGAGAGAAGACCCTGATTAAATAACAGAGTATTGAAGTCTCTGATAGTGGTTGGTACCTTACTGTAACTTCCTCTGGCAATAGAAGTGGCTAGTCCATAGCGTCACTCCCCTGTTTTTCTACTGTTGCTCTTTGGAGATCCTGAGGATGTTGACCTTGGAGTTAGAAATACAGGGCTTTGAAACGGCTTTCACAGTAGCCATTTCTAAGCCATCTTGACTCAAAAACTGGTGTTTAGCCTGGGAAGGAAAAAAAGAGAGGAATTTTTTTAAATGCTAAGTAATTTTTTGTTACCCTAGTTTTTCTTCAAGTGCATTTAGAGGGATACCAGGAAGACACTCTCTGTAGGGTCATATATATGTAGGCTGAGCTCCTGGGAGGCTGGGGATTTGGGATGTAAGAGCCCTCACTGTGACCTCAGACAAATGGAGGCAAATGTGAACCTGGCCGCTTTCCTCTCTGTTCCAATTTTAGATACACTTGGGCTTGCCTGTGGGCTCCTCAGAATTCAGCCCCTGACCTCTTTGGCTAGTTTAGAGCTTGGTGAATGTCGTTATACTAAACCATGGGGGATTATAGGAGAAGTTCAGGGAAAAGAGGGGTCATTATCATTCAGTTATTTATTCTTAAATAATCCATTTGTATTTGTCATTTTTAACTTCATAATTTAACATGAGCTTGATTCTGTGATTCTGTATCTGCATTCTTATTTTCCAATGAAACCTGGTACATAAGAAAGCTGTTCACCTTTAACCATGAAGTCATTATTGTCTTACATGCATGGTCCTATGAAACACCTTAATTTTTTGTTTGGAATTATAACACAAAGGAATGATGTACTTTATATTTGCATAACACTTGAGAGTGTAAAATGTTCTTTCATATACAGGATCTTTGTGAATGTGTGTATCATCCTGTGAGACAGGTTGGATTTTAAAAGATACTATACCCATTTTAGAGACAGTGAGACAGCAAGGGTTTTGTGTTTTGTATAAGGTCACATGGCTAGTCAGGCCTGACATTCAAACCCAGGTCTCTTTCTGCCTAGCCATTGTAGACCTTCTTCTTCTGGAGGCCAATTCAGCAGGGCAGGAAGACGAAGAGGCCAGTCACCCTGGTGAAGTCTTTAAGTCCTCTGCAGATTTTTAGATTTATATATAGTTGATTCTCATTATTCATTATAGTTGTGTCCCATAAAGTTAGTGCGGACACTGAATTAGTGAATACTGAACCATTGTTCCTAGGGGAAGTGCAGAGATGAAAAGTACAATTCCATTTGGTCACCGATAAAATATAAAGCTGAAAGCTTTTTTTAAATTTAAAATCTAAGACTGCTTTGTTAAACTGAATCATACTCCATGGTTCATCCAGCTTAGCTCTCTGACACCGAAAGATAAGAACCAAAAAGAGCGGGAAGAATTTTGTGCCTCTCACTCTGGCCCATTCAGAGAGGCAGGCAAGCTACCATGTAATGGGAAGTGTCTTCCTTCACCTTCTCTACCAGGCGTCCGCGTCAGCCTCTAGTCATTCACTTACGTCTTTGAATACGTTAATCCGTTCGACAGATTTTTTTTTTTTTTGAGCACCTGCTATGTTTCAGGTCCCTTGTTAAGCACTGGAGCTAAAAGGTGAGTAAGTAAAATGCTTATAGAATAGTAAGGAAAACCAATAGTAGACAAGCAGTTGTACCGCAGTGTGGCTTATTCAGGTATGGAAGCATGAAGTTCAATGGGACTTCATAGAAGAGGCAATCCCATCCAGTATTAAGGCTTCCTGGAGAAGGAAGTGAGATATACAAGATGATACCTGAAGGAAGGGTAGGTAAGTGAAGATGGAGATAGGGCCATCACAGGTGGTGATAATACCTGTGCAGAGAATGGAGGGAGCAGAGTACAGCATGGTAGTGGATCTGAAAGAATAGCCAGATGCATGTAGAAGACAGTGGGGCTCTGGGGCTGGGTAAACTGTGCAAACAAGTTTTATTCCACAGCAGTGGCGAGCCATGAATTATTTTAATAGATGAGTGCCTTGACCAAAATGGCATTTTAGAAGAGCACTTTGATTACATGATGGATAATCAGTTGGAGAGAGCAAGTATCTGCTTTTCCCCCTCCCCCTGTAGGGTAGCCTTCCTCTAGAATATTTGGGAAGAGGAGAAAAGGGTTATGGCATGACCACTTTTGAGCCAACCACTGGACAGCTGTTTCTCCTCCTGACTTGAGAGCTTTTCCCATTCCTTCCCATCACACCCCACTCGAGGCCCACAGTTGGACCGCAGGCATCACAGCATCAGGCAGTATCAGTCTGATTCACAAGGGTCCTGATGTTGTTCCCTTACAGCGCTGTCCATTATTTCCTGCCATGGTACTCAGTGGAGCCCTTGTTTCTGTCCATACATCCTATGCTCTGACCCTACTACTATGGCATCTCCTAACTATGATGATAAATAATAACCGTTACTATGATTTATTGAACACTTTATTTGAGCTCATTATATTATCTCTAAACTCATAGCAGCCCAGCAGGCAAAGTATTATTTCCCCCATTTTGATTATTTTCAGCCTATATCAAAATCCTCAGCACCTCTCGTGTCCACAAACTCCTAATGATGGAGGAAAGATCAAAGCTTGTTTGCAATTAATGGAGGGAGAAATGGAAGTTAATTGATTTGCATATGCTTTTCCTCTGTAACTACTGTTGATTTGATTGATTTTGTGATATGTAAGCAAAGAAAATATAGTTCATGCTTTAAGCTGGATTCCAACATAAAAATGGCTGTATGATACATTAGCTTATACAACAGGTTAAAAAACTGCCCTGGTCACATGTAATTATTTATCCACTTCTAACTCTTTTGTTTTACCTGCTAACTAAAGAACAGGTTCAAAATGCTCAGATGTTGACTCAGGTCCTAAGGTTTGGCCTTCAACAACTAGATCTCGTTTAGTATTGTTCACGAAGAATGCATATGGTAAGATCTTACTGTTCACTCTTACTGCTCACTGAGAGTGAGGAGCTCTTTGCTCTGCCCACCTAAGAAGAACCCAGCCTAGTTGGTGGGACCTGAACTGGTGGTAACCGGAAGTCATGAAGTCTGTTTTATATGTGACCTTTTTGAGAGGTTCAAGGCTGAAAAAGATCTCAGGGATTCCTAAGGTCAATCCCCTCATTTTTCATACAAAGAAACTAAGGTCCAGAGATGTATGTAGGAGGAGTGACTTCCCAGAAAACAGAGTTATCTTCTAGAGGGCGGGCCCTTCGTAGTACAGGCCTGCACCGCTAGGTGAGCGTTCCTGGAACCCCTCTGTATCAGTATGCTGGCCGTGAGACTCAGACTGCGTTCGACTTGAATGAGTTTTTTTAAGACTCAGTGCATTTGCCCATTTCCTGATGGATGATTTACGAGCGTACCTGCCCACACTGCACTGAGCGTTCAGCAGTTTTTGACCAAAAACAGCATGACCCCTGTGCCGCACCCTCCCTATTCTCCTGATCTCACCCAGAGCTACTTTTTTTTGTTTCCCTGGATGAAAAAGTTCTCAAAGGGAAACGTTTTGCCAAGGTGGAAGAAGTGCAACAAAAAACAGCAGAAGCTCTAAAAGGCATCAAAATCGACAAGCTCAAAAACTGTTTTGAGCAGTGGAAATAACATCTCAATAGGTGTATTGAATCAAATGGAGAGGACTTTGAAGGTGACTGAAGTTTAAACATGTAAGAATAAATACACAGTTTTTTATAAATAAATTCCGTTTTTTGTCCCCCCCCATAATTTATAGTCTGTTTGTGTAGGTGTTTATAGTTTATCATTATAACTGTAAAATGTTCAGCAAGGTCTGTTCAGGGTCACAATACATAGGAATCTGTCAGGGGGCGTAATGGAAAGTTTGGTGTAGCTGGTGTAATTGTTTAATCCTGGAATAATCAAAAGGGTTTCTAGCTCCTTGAGAGGTGGTTCTGTACACAGCCTAGAGGTTGGAAGGCTGCCTCCCATTCACTGAATTGTGTTACAGATTTTCATGCTACCAAATAAATGCATTCTTAGTGTGC
>VMDR010033978.1:0-11195 GCA_007922815.1 Macrotus californicus
AAAAAAAAAGATTATTTGGAATTATTGAAGTGCTAGTCAGTGATATTTGGATTATCTCACAGAAAATAATGACTAAATATTCTACAAAATGTTCCTATAACTAGAAGTTGGCAAACTATGACCTGTGAGCCAAATGTGACTGCTGCCTGTTTTTGAATGGCTTCAGAGCTGAGTTGTTTTTATATATTTAAGTGGTTAAACAACTCAGAAAAAGAATAATATTTTATGATCCATGAAAATTATTTGAAATTCTAGTTTTGGGTCCATGAGTAAAGTTTAGTTGGAACACAGCCATGCTTGTTCATTTACTTAGTGTTTAGGGACACTTTCATGCTATATCAGCAAAATTAAGTAGTTTCAATAGAGTCAATATGGCCCAGAAAGCCTAGAATATTTATTATCTGATCTTTTACAGAAAAAAAATTCATGCTCCTTGCTTTATACCACTCTTAGAAAGAATCCTGTGCCGGGGTCACCAGGAGTCAGAGCTGGGTATGGCTACCTTCTGTTCTTTCATTTGTATGAAATGCTTATAAATGGTCTCCCTTCTGATCTCTATATAGATAGGAACATAGCTTGAGTAACCATCACTAATGTTTTCTGATATTTTAGATGAGAAGTCACAGGGAAATCCCAAAATGTAGTCTTGTATATATTCGAGCACGTGTGCATGAATGGACTGAAAAATTAAGAAGCCCATTTCCTGCATGGGATCACTTGAATTTTGCTATATACCAGCTCTATGGACTTCCTATTTGGCCAAAACTTCTTTTGGTTTTTATGTTCTTCAAATAGCCAGGCCATATTTGGGGCTGTGCAGAAGCCATGTAGATAATAATGTTTTTTTTTTTCTTTTTTCTTTTTTTAGTTTATTCCCATGATTGAGGCTGGAATTTGCATGCCCATAAGATTATTCAAAGGGATTTTACTGAATTACCGTGACAGGGGAAGCTAAGTGGAACTGTGATGGCGTCCTGAAGCATACTGCTCCTCGTGAGTGACATCAGGGGATGGCAGTTCTACCTCCCTCGTTCCAGTGCTCTCCCAGGACGCTTGCCTCTGCTTCCCAGCAGCAAGGACTGTGCTTGCTATTTCACAATTACCATTCTTCTGCTCTGAGTGTAAAGGGGACAGAGTTCAGTCCCATTGCTGCCTGTGACTAATTTTGTAGGTTTAAGTTCCACATTTAAACTTTATGGGCCTCAGGTTTAAAAATTACAAACCAGTGTACTTTGACCAGATGACCTTGATGGCCACCTGTAACGGCAAAGCTTGCTATTCTTACTTCACTTACTGAGGGTTGCTTCTTACCTCGTTGATTTGACTCCACATTCTTTGATTTTTACATAAGTTGTGTATTTGACATAGGTAAGCTGCCTATCTGACATTTGGTGGAATTTGTTTTACTTTTAAGGTAATTAAACTATGGTAATAAATAGTTGTAATTAAAATGCTCTAGTAAAATACTGCTCACTACATTTAGAAGAGAAGCCATCAGTACTAGGTGCCAGTTAATAATTACAGGAAAGGACAAAAACAATAATAATAAAATAATAAATAAAAAGAAAAATAACAAAATATAACTAGCTCTACATAGTAAAGTATAAACATCTGATGTGGAGGAGTGGGGAAAAAAGTCTCAAGGCATTTTATTAAAAACCAAAACCAATCTTCTTCCATCGAGCTAAACAAAAACAGCCTCTCAAACCATGTCACCTTGCTTCAGGGGCAACTTAGTTTTTTGGTATTTGCTAACTACTAAAGGTTTTTGTTAACATTTGTCAGTTCAACCCTCTTCAGAGGCTGTCGGTAATGGAAATGGGAGAATGGCATTGAGAAGAGGCAGAAGTAGCCGACAGAGAAGAGCAAGGATCTGAAGTTGAAAAACGAAAGAAAAAAGGAAAAATGTCTCTAAATTTCAAGTTAATAATAACATTCGAAGGGCAGCTGAAGACTTTTCCTTGATTTTTTAGAAAAGAGTGTTTGACCTCACGAAATACCTAGTGAATGTGTTTTGTTCTTCCTGACCCAACCTAAGAACAGAAAATTGAATTCAAGATTGACAACAAATACCCAATATCTGAAAGTTCTATTTGATGTTTGTTGTAACAGGACATATTTTATCTTAAAGGTATTTTTTTTGGTGGCAAGCTTAGATAGCTTGTTGTCTTTTTCAAATAGTTCACTGGTACACAGACAGATGTTTGAAGATAATTTCTGTTTTTCTACAGCTTGAAGACTGAATCAGAAAAAATAGCTTAATCAGAAAAAGTAGTTTAATTTTGAAAATAAATATTTCCTAAAAACAAATCAGCAAGAGGATGATTTTTTTGTTATGCATAAATTATAGATATCTTTTTAGTCCTTTTCTCTATAAATACTTAGACTAGGCAAGTGGTACTTTGCTGTGCCACATTCATAAGACTCTCCCCACCCCATCCCCACAACCAGTGGGCTGCTCATTTTTGATAAAAAGATTATGCTTTTATTAATGATTATTAGGTCACCTGGTAGTTTGCTGTCAAGACATGAAATATTGTTAATGTTCTGTCACTTGCCAATCAAGACAAGTCCGAATACACAGAATCAACATTCTGTTTTAGAAAGAAGACTGTTTTAAGATCTAATACCAGATTCACCAGTAATGAACAGAACAATTTAACAGTCTGTGCTTCAGTTCCCTAATCGAAAATGAGGGCAGTGGACATAATTTAATATTGTCCATCTCTAGTATTTTCTGACTGGAGTAAAACCCAGAGAGAAATGAGGTAATGCTTGAGCTGAATTGTTACATTGGAATTCTGCTGTACAGATTGTCCAGAGCCATAAGGATGGGAGCTGTTCATGAGTGCCGTCTGACTGACAGCATATTAGCGCCATGTAAGGTGAGTATAAGATTACCAGTTTATTTAACTTCTACAAACTGGCTGTTAAGGATACAAAGACAAATAAATCATGGTCCCTGTCCTAAACCGGTGTGAAGATATTTGTAGATGAATATGTACACTGAGTTAAACTATATGGCATTCTTTGAATGAAAGAGAGAAAAAAGGAAGGAAGGAAGGAAGGAAGGAAGGAAGGAAGGAAGGAAGGAAGGAAGGAAGGAAGGAAGATGTTTGAGAACTTATTTTTGGCAAACATTTTGTTAACTCTCAGAAAACAAAGAGGTGTAAAACATGAATCTGTCTTCAATGAGCTTGTAATGTGGCTGCAGAGGCAAAACATGTATCTCCAGAAATATTTGAAAACAAGGATTCGGATCATTGAGGCTCACGTAAAGCATATATACAAAACTGCCAAAGAAATGAAGGAGAGCTCATTTTGGTCCATAGTAAAAAGGAATTTGAGAAAGTTTTATGAAAAAGGTATGATTTGATTTGTTACTTGTTCCTTCAAAGAAGATAAGGGCTTTATTCATTCACTTTCCCTCCTTTATTTAACAGATAGTTATTTATTACTTATTGAAAATACTGCAGAGCCCATAGTTTGGTTCAGGCTTGAAGACTGGTAAGAAAGACTGCTTAGCCTGGGTTTAGGCTGCCTTCGCTTCAGATTGCTGCTTTGTTAGCAAACACAGGGTAAGAGATGGCACGAGATCAAGAACTGAAGTGAGTGGCTGAAGCTCCCTTCCACCTCTTTTGTTCCTCCTTGGGACCTCCTGACTTCAGCTCATAGGAAGGAGGACGCCATCAAGTCAGATAAACACTTCTGCATGTCATGGGTAGTAAAGAGCCACAACAGCACTGCTGGGTCTATCCCACTGCAGGATGAGGAAACCAGTGCTGAGCTACAGTTACCTTTCTCTAACTTCCTTCTGCTTTGGGTCCACACAACATTTCGAGGCAGAGGGTCTGGTCATTATCCAGTACACAACTAATGCTTAGCACTGCATAAGGGGGCACAAGACAAATAAGGTTTCTGTCCTTACGGAGTTCACACAGGCAGTGGGAAGGAATGTCAAGGAGGAAAGTTGACATGTACAATGATGTGGAGGCATAGCTCGTTCATGAGATAAAAATGAGCACCTAATGAGTATCTCTGGAATAGGGAATAAATGTACAGGAATAATAAAGGGCTAGGCTGTGTCAACTAGTAGGAGAAATAAAATGAAGAATATTTTATCCTAGATATTGGGAACTTATACTAAAAATAATGAATCGTTAAAGTCTATTGAAGAAAACAGAGATGGCATTTTTGAGAAGATTTAACTAGCTGTAGTGTGCAGTGGATTTGGGGCGTCAGATACCAAAGGGGAAAATATGACTGTGATGGTGAATTTTATATATTAACTTGACCAGACCATGAGGTGCCCAGGCACTTGGTCAAACACTGTTCTGGGTGTGTCTGTGAGGGTGTTTCTGGATGTGATTAACATTTGAACTGGCAGACTGACTAAATAAAGCAAAAGCCCTCCCTAATGTGGGTGGGCATCATCCAATCAACTGAAGGCCTGAAGAGAACAAAAAAAGCTGACCCTCCCATAAGTAAGAGGAAATTTCCTGCAAGCTGACTGCCTATATTTAGCTGAGGCATCAGTTTTTCCTGCTTTCCTGTTCCAACAGAAACATTGACTCTCCTGAGTCTTGAGCCAGCCAGCCCTCAGAATGGAATTGCATATGCTTTTGGTTTTGTTTCTCTGGAGACCTCTGACTAATACAACTAGTGAACAGATTTTTTGTAGTGTTCCAGGTGTAAGGTGATGAGGGCAGGGACTAAGATGGTGATTCCAAAAAGCAAAGGAAGGAATAAATGAGAAGAACATAAGGACAAGTAACCAGAACTTTAGTGATTTTTATAATTGATGGAATTGAAGGTAACAGAGGGATTGAGGATTTCTGGGTATCTCTTTTAGCCTGGTTTTCCTAAAAAGTAAAGACCTGAGGCAAAACATACTTGGTAACATTTTGTTTGGGTGTAAATTCTCAGAGAAAGGAAAACAGAAAGACAGACAAGGAGGAAAATCAAATGCCAAGTGGCCACAGCTTTACAACAAACAGAGATGATTGCTCAGCCAAGTGGGAGTTTCTGGAAAGACTGCATGGAATCACTTTGACTCCCAGCTATCTGATGGAGGAAGGGGAGAATAAAGTTGATTTTATCTGCCAGATACTTCCTATCTTCCGTCTCTTATTAATTCAAATTCATCCCACAGGACATTAATTCCCTAGCACTTGGGCAGCATTTTGGTAAGCTAGATCCCAGGACAGCTAAGATAGTGTCTAGGGTTCTGGGTGAGTCAGCCAGCTGGTGTTACAGAGTCTGCTCCTTGCCTGCTCATCTGCTTCAGGGCCTAGTTGGGTAAGCCAGTGCAAGTACTTGGACTTCATACAGTCCCATACCTTCTCAGGCTGGAGCAGCAAAAAGAGAGCCCAAGTGAGAGGTTAGTAGTGTGCAGTATAGGACAAAGTATGCAGCACTGGACAAAGTATGTCAAGAGTGCCTCTCAAGTGACCTGAGGACTGGCCAAGCAGATGGTGCTCTAAGGACTGGCTTCTGCCATGAAAGAAATAACATTTAATGAGCCCCTCTCTAGGGAAGATCAAAGTTTCCTCTGTAGTTACAAGAATATGCTGGTGCCAGGCACTCATCCTGGAGGTCCATCAGAAAATATCCTGGAGGGAGAAGTGCAAAACTGGGTCTGGAATAGTTAAATCCTGAGAGAATGATGGTATCATTGACCAGGACAAGAAAATCGCAAGGAGAAACTGACATTTCCCCAAAAAGGAAAATGAATCATTTGACTTTACTCAGTTGACTGTGATCCTGGGGTGACACTTGCAGTAGGTGTCAAAGGAATCATAAATAAGTGAAAAATGAGTGTTTGATGAGAATTTAGAGACTACTGCACTAAAATTTCTTATTTGAGAGTGGAAGATAAGATTCAAAGAAGTTTAATGATTTACACAAATGTCACAATATAAGTTATTTATAAAAGGGAATGAGAAATTAAATTCCAAAAGGCTATTTTGACTCAGCCCCATGGAAGGCACTGGGAATCCTGAGTTCTCATATCTGATTCTCTGGTGACAGCTTTCAACTATTCACATGGGAATGTCGGACAAGGTAACCCCCACCATCTCTTCTTCTGGTGCACTTAGGAGAGCAACATGGCTGAAGGAATAGATTTCTAAGCTCTGACAATGTTTAAGATTCCTAAGATAGACTCCTCCTCTCTGTGGTTACGAAAATATATTGGTGGCGGGAGCTCATCCTGAAGGGAAAACTATGGACCAGTGAGTCTGGAAAAGTACAAAACCGGGTCTGAAATAGTCAGTTCCTGAGAGAATGTTGGAACCATTGTGCAGGGTGAGAGAAACCCAGAGGACAGGAGGTCAATGATTAAGCTTCATGACAAATCTTGAGTTATGGTGTGGGAAGAAGAAGAGAAACCATGAAGAAAACCAATAGAGAAGTGGGCAGTGAAGTGGGAGAACAGGAAAGTCCCTGGGGTTGAAGAGGAGGGATGAGAAAGAGGAGGGGAGAGGAAGGACTGATTAAACTTGGCAAATGCTACAGGCATCAAGGCGAGTATTGAAAAAAAACCATGAGATTTGACAATAAGAATCCTTATATGTGGCCCTGGCTGGTGTGGCTCAGTGGATTGTGTGCTGGCCTGAGAACCAAAGGCTCTCTGGTTCCATTCCCAGTCAGGGCATATGTCTGGGTCATGGGCCAGGTCCCCAGTTGGGGGTGCTCAAAAGGCAACCACACATTGATGTTTCTCTCCCTCTCTTTCTCCCTCCATTCCCCTCTCTCTAAAAATAAATACATAAAATCTTTTTAAAAAAGAATCTTTTTATGTGAAAGACTTAAAATACAGCTGGTAAATCTTGAGGAGTAAATTACGTATAAGAAAATGGATACAAAAGAGGAGAAAATAATGAGTGTGGATAGTTCAAAGATATATTAGAATAAGAGATCAGATTTGTAGTATTAGGGTGGCGTTAGCATGGTTGTAGGCAGAGGAGAACAGCAAGACACTGAAGATTTGAGGAAGATGATTTATCTGAAGGAATGAGATTCCAGAAGAGAGACTTTTTTTTGGCAAGGAGTAAGGTACTTCTTCCTCTGAATAAGGAGTGAAGACACAGAGAACTACAGAGATGGTTGAGGTGCAGGATGGTTTGAGGGTAGGTGAGGGACTTTTTGTCAAAGGATGTATCTTCCAAGTCAATGTGGAGGCAAGACCCAAACCTGGTGCTTAGACTGAGTGGCCGAGGACTGAGGAAAAGGATCCAAGCAAGTGCTGGAGAGAGAGTCATCAGAGTTAATAACAGGCTGGGCTGCTGTGAGGGCACTGTCATAACAAATAGATAAATATAAACAGCCAATGTTTCAGTGGCTCTCGCAGGCACAGTTTTATGCCTTTTATTTTAGTGTTTGAGGGCTAAAGGAGAATTGTGGAAAATAGGTTTCCCAAGGCTGGGGATGGGCAAAGCAAAAAAGAAAGGATAGAAGGTGTCTGGGACTCTAATCAAGGCAGTTCAAAGTTGCTGATCAGTGTTCCAGGCTGAATGGTAGGGGATGAAGCCATAAAGCTATTAAGGCGCTGGACAGCATAAAGGGAGCAAGGGACTGGTCTCAAGGCTAGAGGAAGAGCCAGGTCAGTAGTACAAGAGAGTAGGAAATGCTAGGTAGGGAAGTCAGGATTGGAGAGGGAAGCACTTAAGTGAAAAGAGGAAGCAAAGAGAATGGTTTCTGTAGATAACTGATCCCTGCCTTTGTGGGGCTCACTCTCTAGCAGGGGAGACAGTCCATAAACCATAACCATAGTGAGTGAGAAAATTACTTAGTAGTTTAAAAAATAGATGGATCAGCAGAGTAGGGAGAGTGGAACTGCAGGGGGAACGTAGGATAGACTGTCAGTTTCCACAGTGTGGTTAGGGTGGAGGTCATTGACAAGGTACGACTCGAGTAAAGACTGATGGAGGTGAAAGGGATCCAGGGTCGGAATGTCCTAAGAGGAGAGGGCAACTAAAGCAAAGGCCCTAGGTGGGAGCCTAGAGCCAGTGAGGAAGAGCAGGGGGCTGGCCACACTTTTTGCTACATGGCACTGCTGGACCTCTGTCTTTTCTGAGCTGCAGAACTGCAAAATCCGGCTTTTATGTCATGGCCAGAGGCAGAGATGGCACACTCTCTGAATTCCTTCCCTCTATGCAGAAGTGCCCATTGGTCATTTTCTGTGTATAACTTGTGAAATACAGGAGTCTGTATTGCAGGTGATAGCTGTGCAAGTTCTGGCTGTGGAAAATTTTTACTCCATTTGATCCTAAACTAGAGGCCTGAACTCAGGTATGAACTTCACCCCTTTAGAATTTAAAAATTTAATAAGGATGGGTTCCTATCCATATAAATGTTAAGTGTTAAATAAATATAAATAAATATATATGTATATTAAAATGTTTCACTAGGATTTTATGTCTTTATTGGATAGTCAGTGTGGCATGTAGAGGCTTATGGGTAATAGAGGCATCTGAACGATCTCAGGAACACTGTAACCCTAGTAGCTGACATGAGAATCCTTCTAAGAGAAAAATCCAGCTTTCTAAGGGAAAATGTCTGGTTGGATGAGTCCTTGAGAGGCCATAGGTTTTGACAAACACTTGGACTGTGAGGCTATGAAATTGGGAGTTTGAGTCAAGATTGTTTATTCCTTTAGGAGTCAGTGTGACCTTAGCTTGGCTCTGGGCTATACAGGAGTTCAGGGTAGAGCTAAAGGTGGAAAGAATATTGTTAACACTGGTTGTTAGTTATGAGACTGTACACATCCTATTAAGTATTGTTGGCATATTCAAACCTGACATGGAATTACTTCTAAAGCACAGGAACTCTTTGATAAATGTTTCCTAAGTATCTATAATAATGAAACAAAAGAGACTTCCTAAGATCACAACAAACTTTTTAATCAACAATTAATCTCAGGAACACGTTATAAAATTACATTCATTACAGGAAGAGCCCCATTTAATTTATCATTCTACCAAATAAATAATTTGAAATAGAGACTGAGGCAATTTATAATCAAAGATAAAGACAAAGCTTAGACGCCAGGTTATGAATAACATTTGATGAAGCTCCCTGGTATTTCTGTAGTTGTATCCTTATTTGTTTATAAAACCTCTGCAAAGACAGTTTAGTTTATCAAAACAGTTTTCGTTCCAAGATGTTTTTATAAACAATATAAAGACCACATTGTCTAAGATGAACTCCTGCCCAGACGTAATTAGGAATTGACACTATAATTTTCCAAGGCACATTGCTAGTGAAGTTAGAATCTGATAATTCCTACTAACTAATGATTGTTCCAGCAGGTTATCAAGAATGGTCAGTATGGAGCTGGGTAATCCAAGGGCTTTCAACCTCTGAAAGAAAGGTCTAATTCTGTCTCATCTGCTGTATCAGTTAGGATGAAAGCTTAGAAGTCTAATGTATTTGCTGGTGCCCTGTAAATTAGGAGAAGAAAAGAGAGGAGAGAAAAGGAAAGGGGAATAAATATCTTTAGTTCAACCACCTCATTAAGGGAAGCTACAAAACTCAAACCAACTGCCACCCTGCACATTGGATATTCAGGAGAGAAACCTTTTCAACATAGACCATGCGGGTGGTAAAGAGACATCACCTACCATTGAATTAGGGAAGAAGGAATTCATTTATAACTTTGCCCTTGTCTGGACATTGGACTGTGGTGGTGCTGATGAGCAGGTGGACAATTTAAAGGCTGGAGGAAGATTAGTTCATTCACTTACCTAAGGAGGATCTCAGCGGGGAAATGGGAAGGATTCTTATCTAAGTGAACTTGAGTTTCCAAGGAGGTAGGAGTATGTCTAGAATGCTTTAGTTAGAATTGGTCTCTGATGCTGGGAATGTATTCCTGATGAAATACCATCTTTAAATAATCTGGTCCATTAGTCATCGGCTTCTACACTCAAGCAAGAAACAGCCCTGGGCCACCAGACTGGTCAAAGAGTTATGCAATCCCATGTTCGCCTTAAGTGGTTATTAAGGACAAAGGCAATTAATCTTCCAAATCATCAAGTATTTTCTCCCATACTAAAATTCTGGATCACAGAGTTACTTTAGTCATGCCATATAGCCAGGAAGAAAATGGGAATCAGGAAAATAGTTTTTAAGGGATTCAATGACCTCAACATAGTGCAAATTAATTAGAAACTGGCTACTTATATATTACATAATTAAAATGGTTAAAATGATGGGTCGTGTAGGCCAGATTTTTTTTCAATAGATTAGAAATGTTTTAATTTAAAAAATTTACTGTAATTTCTTCTGTGTACAGAACTAGCTTTCCTTTTATTCTGTTTCACAAGAAGTATTTAAAACTGTAGTTGTAGCAGCCTAATTTTGCAATGCCTGATGTGAAAACAGTAGGTACCTATCCTCCAAGACATTTTGTATTTCAGTTCTTTGTCTTCTATTCATCCTATTGATGGCAAACAGGCACAATGTTATAGCACAGGTAAAAACTATGTATTTCTCTGGTTTCTATCTTTTTTTCTGCCTCTTCTTTCTCTTTTATTTTGATGACATACGTCTTCAGGTCTTTTCTTCTTCCAGTTCTTAAATGATTATTTGTGACAGGGGTCTCAGGAAACAATTATGTGCCTATTTCCATGTGTGTTTTCTGGGTCTACAGACATCATGCTCAGCCCCTGGGCTGCTGTGACTTTGAGGTTTAGCTGGTCAACTGGAGAGGGCTAATCCTTCCATGGAGCTTTTCCACCAGGACCGCATGCACCACAATTTTATTCCTTAGTGAGAGAAAATGGAAAATAAGCAGAAATAAAGTGTAGCTTTCTTTTCAAGACAAGTTTGAATTGCAAGTACAAGGAAAGTTGGCATGGAACTAACTACTCTAAAAGTGACCTTGTCAGGTCTCCAAAGACTCTGTAAGAGTTACACATTTTTAGTTGAATTTATTGGGGTGACATTGGTTAATAAAATTAGGTTTCAGGTGTACAAATCTATAACACATCCTCTGTGCACTGTATTGTGTGTTCACCACCCCAGGTCAGGTCTCAATCACCATTTGTCCCTCCTTTATCTCCCCCCAGTAATGACAACACTGTTGTTCATGTACATGAGTTTTTTCTCTTTTTTCTTTTTCACTCAATCCCCCCACCCCCCTCCCACCTAGCTCCCCTGCTGACACCTGTCAGCCTGCTCTCTATCTATGAGTT
>VMDR010033979.1:0-11195 GCA_007922815.1 Macrotus californicus
TCCTCAGATGTGAAAGCCTCAGAAAAGTATACACTTACAGATGCATTTACTTTTTCAGACCAAAGTAATCATTAACAAAAATATGCCTTGGTTAAATAAGGTCTTTTCTGGATGCTGTTACTTTCTTCAAAAATATCAATGTTTATATTATACTGAGGTTTTAAAAAGCAAGGAAGTACATATGTTCGTAAATATGTAATAACTGAAATAGCATACACATCCAAATGTCATATATGCTTATGATTCTTTTATTCTAACATAAGTGACATTTTTTAGAAGAAACATGTCATGCTAGCATGTTATTTGTTTAAATGCTTATACATACATTTTGTACAATGGCTGTAAATAAGTGCTCATAAGTATATTTTGTTGAGCAGCTGTAAATGTGTTTTTGTGCACTGGGTACTGTTTATATGCTTATATTCCTGTAATTAGAAGATAAAATATACTACATCGTTAATTGTCAGGCCCTCCTGGTGACAGTATCAACACCCGTTAACTCTCTGGCTTGATTAGACAAGTGTGTGGGGATTATCATTGGAGTTTAGTTTTTATCACAAAAAAGGTTAGAGCATGACAGTATCACCTCATAAATTTGGAGGTATTATATACATAATTAATAACTCCTCTGTGACAGTATTCAAGTAATGAGAAAAACTTGACTACCAGGTTTAACTATCAAATCTGAGAGTTGTCAACTATTGAACATCATTGTGGCGTTTTAACAAACGATCATTAAAAGGCAATGTTAATCCAATCAAAGGAACATTTTTGATAAGGGTTCAAAAAGATTTGGTGTGTTTATATTTTGGAAAACAAAAACACCTATATCCAATCATCCTAAACATTTTGTCCCCAATCAAAAAGGGGGTAGAGTGAGATCATGTTTGTTTCTCAGATTTAACAGCCACATCAAGTTCTGAAGAATTGTTTTAGAGGCACAATTTACACATGCATTGCCTTTGCTATTATTAACTTTTGCAGTGTGTTTCTGGCTACTGCCATGCATTGCACTAGAAAACCAGTCATTGTCTTCCTTTGTCTATGTCACTAAATCCTTTGGCTTAACTTCCTCTCCATGTTTAAAGATGGATTTGCACCAATCATCATTAGATACTTTAAGTGAGGCATGCTGCCCAGGTGATGCTTTTGTTCCCCAAGTGACATTTGGAAACAGGGATTCACTTCAGCATGTCAACTTCCCTCATCATATCAAGAAATAGCTAAACCAAATCACAGATGTGGTCTGTTAATGCAGCGTCACAGAATAAACTGTGAGGTCCCAGGCAACACAAGCATCCATTCACGCTGAGAAGTGATAGGAACCATTTGTGAAAGGTGACAATGTGCTCTGAGTGGTAATACTCTTTAGATCATGTGATTCCTTTTTTGTTTGCTCAACAAAATGGTGTGTGTTTTTCCTGAGAGGAAGGACTTCAATATATATTTACTCAAAGCTCTTAATTTATACTTCCTTTCCTTTTAATTGACATCTTGTGAACTAAAATTAGCTGGTGAACATAGTATCTCACTAACAGAGCAAACTCTCTTGGCTGAGGTTGCAATTAGACCCACCGTCGTCTGAAGTTGAACAGACATCTGGAAACTTGGCTTATTTCCTCCCTGGTGCATTCTATCCATATTTAGAGAGAGATTTTTTAATTTGATGAATAGTCATATTAATTATAACTCCCCAAGCTGGGGTTAAGTTAATAATTTCACGTTAAAAGTGAAGTTCAAACAGTCTTGCCTGCAACCTTACTGAATAAAAAGCCTCCACGAAAAGGAATTCTTTCATGAAACCTGAGATGGTCAGAGCACTCTAGTTCACCAATAAGGTAGATATCATTTCCACAAGGAATAAAAGGTCACATGTCCTCTAAAATCCCACATTTGCTTCAGGCATTGCTCTTCTAGTCTTTTGTTTGTGCGGTAACTAGATACAGGTACAATGCCAGTGAAATTAGTTTTCCCTTATGAGTGAGGAAAATAAATGCCCCCAAAATGCCCAAAGCCAGATTTTATCTGCCATTCCTTCTTGATCTCTCTTTCTCTCCCTCTTTCTCTGTCTGTCTCTCTCCCAACTGCAAGGGTTGAAAATGATCCAGATTTTTCAAATTCGCCCTCACCTTGACAACGCTAAAATTACAAGCAGCAGTCAACTTTTACAAGATATCCTGATTGTGTAACATTTATAGGCTGCCAAAAAACATGCTAAAACAAATCAGATAACAAAGGTGAAGAGAAAACCTTCACCTGCCATGTTAGCTAGCAGTGAATACACTTTTTATTTCCATGACATTTGCTGGCAGAAAGGGGTTGGCTTAAGGCGGATCGGACTAACCTTCAATTTGTCATAGCGCTCACTCAAAGCTGCCACCTGATGATCTCGGTGCCGCCCAACCAGTTTACACAAGGCACAGATTAACTGGTCATCGGTCACACAGTACATATTCACCTTCTCATCCTCGTGCTCCAGGCACATCAGCCCCCGGATGTGCGAGTCCGGAATTGGCTCAATCAGACGATGGCCTGTGAAGGGCTTCTTGTTTGGGTGAGTGGCTTTCAGGCACTCATCACAGTAGGACACTTCGCAAGTGACACAGGTCTTCACAGCGTCCTGGGCAGGATCCTGGTCACAGAACTGACAGAGAACTTTCTCGGCAGAGGTCATGGCGTTAGCGTCGAATGCCCGCTCTCGGCGGGTCTCACTGGGGGAATTGGGCCCGCTCACAGATGCTTTCTGGAACCTGTCGATGATATTCTGCAGAGTGACGTTGCGCTTGAGCCCGTCTAGACCTCGCTGGCTGAGCGTGATGACATGTCGGCAGGTAGGGCACTGGAAGGCAGTAATAGACTCCACAGACTCGTTGGTGGCACAATGTGACACCAGGATACGGTGAGCGCAGTTGAAGCAGAGACTGTGTGCACAGGGTAGCAGGAGAGGGTCCTCGAAGAGCTCCAGACAAATAGGGCAGGTCAGCTCCGACTCCAGTGTTTCCATCTTCAGGCACAGCTCTCCTGGGTCATCAGCAAATTCCAAGGAAGCTGATCAGCTATCTGGAAACAGAACATAAGATCTGATTAGACATGAGGGGGTCAGCCATGGGGGGCTGTCAGCTTTGAATGCATCTCAGAATAATTCCAAACACAGTTCATGGAAGAGTAAATCTGTGTACATTCCAAATAATTCTTTCTTTTCACTGGGGAAATAAGGAGGGGACAAATACCCTAAGCTGGCATACCAGTGAACATTTTCTCAAAGTTCCAGCTATTGAAAGCAGCAATTTTGGGGGGAAGGGGGGACGATTTTGTTCTTTAAAGGTCTTACTCCAAATTGGCAAGTTATTGAAACTGTAATTTTCATAATTTGTATCTCATCACAATAATCTTATTGTGTCACAGCCAAGTTTTACTTTCTGTTGAAAATTAAACTGTAGGGTCATTAATTAATGAACTATAGAGTCTTTCATAACTTTGAATTTATGAATGTACATGCTCATGTATATGTGTTTTAAGGACTTTTTACTCTGAAATACCACACTAGGCTTCAGAGAAGTAGAAAGGCACTTATTGTAGAAATGGGTAAGAAATGTGTATGAAATCAAATACACAATTTCTGCAGAAATAATGCTTCAATATGGGATGTCAGCTTTCAAAATACATTCCTGAGGAAAAACATTGACTTTCAGAAAGATGACTGCGATACAGGCAGTGTTTTTGGCATGTGTTTATTATTCTTCTGAATCATCTATTGTTGAATCCAGTAGTGGGATGTGGGTGGGCAGAGAAAAACAGAGAACAATATCTAAGGGCCTCTTTAGTGACCGAGGGGAGCTTGGGTATCAATGAGTAATAACAATTTAGGTAATTAGAACAAGCATTTTAATGGCTATGTTATTTATTTGATAAGTTATAACTGTGGTAATGATTACAATTTAGAAAGCAGTTTAAGGCAATCATATTACTCTGAAGAAGCTTGCAGACTGCTAAGGGACCCTGCATAGCCCCCCTGGCCTAAAAACTCCCACCAAGGGCTCAGCCAGGCTGGTAGGAGGTCCAATCTCATACTGACAGCCCTGTAGCCCTGGCACGACCTCCACCTGCCTTTTTGCTCTCATCTAGGCCTCCTTTGGGTGGCCCAGCTGTACACTCTCCTTGCCATGAAGACTTGCTGCTTTTGTGAACTGTTGCTTGCCTTCCCTTCAAAAAGGGTAGCAGGGAGAATCCCACAAAAGCCCTGGTTCATTAAGGGTAAGAGGCCCCATGCTCATTAGTAGGCTTGGGAACCAAGCCTCTTTGAACCTTCTCCCTTTCAAGACCATTAGAGGTCTGCGGAACAGTGCTGGGAATATTAGATGCAGCCCACTGCTGGCTGTGGGAGAATAGCGCAGTTTACTCGGTGGATGCAGGGTTCAAATTGAGGGGTTTTCTCAACCCAATTTAGGGGAAGGTTTCACATCCAGAGCTATGTTTAGTGATTCTGACAATTGGCCTTTTTGTGTTCACACCTCCATCTATTTACAAAATTCTCAGTTTCTAGAGTACCCTGACCCCTTTTGAAATAGCATCATCCCTCAGAAATACCATGTGGTGCTTTGGTTAAACTAATGCTCATCTTGCTACCAACTGAATGCTAACTGCTCATTAAAAGTGTAGAGTATGTGCTGAGCTTGTTAAAAATTAAAGAGCTGCTGGCTTCACAGAAGCCTGGTATCTTAAAAAAAAAACTCTTCAGCCATTTGCTGATATTAACTACATAAGAAAGAACAAATGGGCAGCTGAGGTTTGAAATATTAAAGCTTGCTTGTCTTTCCACAACCTGCAATGGAAAGCCCAGGGCTGCTGTTGTGAGAAACTTATCATTCCCGCCTGGTCCCAGTAACTCTTCCTACAGGTGGCTTGAAAGAAATGGAAAGGTTTTACCTACTAATCATTATTTTGGTTAATCATGGAAAAATAGAATTATCTCCAATTTCTTCTCTGTTCTCACCACAAGCATGCAAATTAAAGTAAAAATGTAGTCTTTTTAGTCTGCTTTGTTTGCAGGTAGAACAAGGATAATACCTACTGATGGATCTCAACAGAGAAGGATGAGCATCGATTATGTCTGGAGAGCTATGACGATAAGATTTTTAAGTAGGTGTCAGGATTACACCCTGCAGTGTCACAAACAGAATTTCTAGAGATGATTCCATTATTGACTCCAATGAAAATGCTGACATTTTACTCAACAGACATTTACCAAATGCCAAGCACTAAGCTGGCTCAAGAAGCTAGATCTGACATCCTCATCATCCCACCTCTCTGATCATGGGCCAAGTCAACATCATCTCTTATGTGGATTATCACAATGTCTTTCTAAGTTGTCTCCTGGCTTCTCTCACTCTTGCCCTTCCCTCCATAGCCTATCCTCCAGTCAGAAGGCAGAAATCCTGAGAAAACATGACAAGGCCTGCCTCTCCTCTTCTTTACCCTCCAGGGGCTTCCCATCTCACTCAGAGAGAAATTCACCAGAATAAAACCAGCCCTGGAAAACACAGACTCAGACAGTGACCTCATTTCCTCCCACGCTACCCCTTGTTCTGCTCTGGGCTCGGGGCCTCCTTGTGATTCCTGAAACATGCCAAGTACGTCCTGTCTTCCCCTCACAAGGTCTTGGAATGCACATGACTCTTTGCTCCAGTGTCACCTTTTATGTGAACCCACATAAAACCAATCCCCTGCTACCACCACAATCACCCACCTACCCCTCACAGAAAGCCTTCCCTTATCTGTTTGTTTTTTCCCAGAACATTGATCACTGACATATGTATTAGTTTGTTGACTGCTCCATCTCTCCCCACTGCTGCACCACTAAAACCTAAGTTTTCTGAGAGCAGAGGCTTTGCTTTGCTCTTTGAGGGATGTCCCAGCAGTGCCTTGCACATAGTTGGACTCAAACATTAAGTTGTTGAATTAATAAATGTACTGAAGTTGAAGTTAAAACCAAAAGGAATAAAACATAACCACTACGTTCAAGGATTTCTCAATATATTAGAACAGAAGTCAGCAAATTTTCCTATAAAGGGCAAGATAGTAAATATTGTTGGTGTTGGAGGCCATACAGTCCCTGTGACAACTGTTCAACTATCACTGTAGCATGCAAAAGGAGTCCTATACCATACATAAATGAATGCGTGTGGCTGTCCAGTAAGATCATGTTCACAAAAACAGGTAGCAAGATGGATATGGCCCATGTGTTAGAAGATAGGTACATGTACAGCTAGCCAAAATATAAATGAAAATCACTTGGAGAAGTATCAATAAAATGCTGTGAAGGCAACAATGGCAACAATGGTGGAATAAGACTTTGACAAGAACACACAAGTTTCCAGTACTATCAGGAAATGATATGAAATAGGATTGCACCCTGACATCGATGGAAATGATACGAGATGAATGCTATGGGGCAATACATGTAAGAAACATTTAGTAACAAGCTGCTCAAAACTGAATCATTTTCTTTTATCGCTATAGCACTTGGTGTGGTGCTTTGTGTAAGTGTCTATGCTGTAAATGTTGGCTAAATGGATTAAGTGATGACAAAATATCTAGATGCAAAGTGAGGTTCAGCCAATTTTCTGAATCTTTTGCCTGCATGCTGCCAAAAAGGAAGGGGATTTTTGATTTGATATCTATAGTGGATCCCATTTTTTTCTACTTTTATGGAGATTTTGTCATGGCATAGACATCATTTTTGTTAAATTACTTAACAATATGTTACTAGTAAGCATACATTCCATTCTCCCACCTTAAAAGATAGCATGGTTTATTTTCTAGCTTTCTTTAAAATATACTTTTTTGATAAATGAAAATGCCATTCATTCTTTCACGAAATCTTGAAGTCCCTTTAGGTGTTTGGTCCCGAGACAAGGAATGGTAACACCTGGCCCCTACACCTCAGTGATCTTAAGGGAGAGAAAATATGAACAAATTGTTATGCAACATAACAAAAGACACATGCGAAAGACTGAGGGAGAAGAGGATGGGGAAGCTTCCTGAAAGAGGCAACATGTAAAGTGGGTTTTAGAAGATGAACAACAGTTCACCAAGAACATAGACACGGGTGTGGGTAGATTTTCTATCAAATTATCTTTTCTGAACTACCATAATTTAATTTACAATGCTAAAGAAAGACAGAGCTTCTTAACTGTCACTACAATGGAAGGAAATAACACTTGCATATCATTCTCAGGAAATTCTATAGCCCTACAGTTTTCTGAATGGGTTGATTGGTCCTCATTCAGAGGAGGATGTGGATAATCATGGGAACCCCTTGCAACAAACTGGGAATGGCAACAATTCACAGCTCACATTTCTGCTTGTCCAAGGCTTGTAGTCTAGAGGAGGCACAGAATAGTGAGTGAAAAAAGAGAGCTTGAGGGTGACCAGCTGACCTAGAATGATCTGCAGCTTGGCTATTTATTAGCTGTATGTCTCTGGGTAAGTGTCCACAGATGTTCCTTTAAATTCCTCTAGCACTCATCCTAATCACATCCCTAAGTTAAACCCTGCATTCTGGAACACACTGAGTGCCAGACATCTTTTCCAGAAACTTAGAGATTACAGGCTTTCTGAGGAAAGCACTTGTTTAAAATGGAAAATTAATAAATGGATGAACAATGATGTACATGTTTTCACATCTCTCTATTCCTCCTTTTCATCCCTATCTCATCCTGTGCATTACTAAAATTGTGCTTTTCTAGTTTTCCTCTCTTTCTAATCACTGACTTCTCCTTCCAGCTAATCAAAGCCCAGGTATTTTACAGCTTTCCTCAAAAAAACAAAAGCAATAACAGGTTGCCCATTCATTTCATGTTCTGCCTCTGAGAATGACTTCTAGGCGTGTATCTCACAGTGCCATCTGTTTCCAGAATCCCAGTTCAGTATTGACAGTTCTGTGCTTCACTCCCTATAAGTGCCTTAACTCAGAGTGTGCATCTCATGAGATTCATCAGCTTTCCATCACAAATCCATCTTCCCTACATGCCCCCTGGTATGTCCATTCTCCTGATCACAAGTCAGAAACTTGCCATATTTACTACTCTTCTGTCTCTGGGGGAGGCAGAATAATGACTCCCTAAAGGTGCTCTTGAGCCCAAGATTAGCCCAGATCATCCAGTGGACTCAATGCAGTCACACGGGCCCTT
The DNA here is from genome assembly GCA_007922815.1 of Macrotus californicus. Classification (NCBI taxonomy): domain Eukaryota; kingdom Metazoa; phylum Chordata; class Mammalia; order Chiroptera; family Phyllostomidae; genus Macrotus; species Macrotus californicus. Next base: position 8,193 of record VMDR010033979.1, read on the forward strand.
AAATGTGGAAATGGGAGGCAAAAGAATAGTGTTAGATGATGCGAAATGAAAAAGACTCAACAGGCCATTGCTGGCTTTGAAGATGGAGGAAGGGGCCACGAGCCAAGGGATGTATCCAGTTTCTGGAAGTTTAACATGATAAAGAAACATGCTCCCATAGAGCCTCCAGAACCTCAGCCCTGCAGATAGCTTGATTATAGCCTAGTGAGACCCATGTCAGGCTTCTGACCTCCAGTGTTGTTTAAAGCCATGAAGTGTGTGGTACTTTGCTACAGCATCAATAAGAAACTATAAACTCTCCATCCCCCAAATCCAAATCATTAGCTAAGACATTTAGGTGCCAATCCTGAGTAGTTCATTGGTTGGCTTCCTTCTCTCTGTTCTCGCTGTCTGTGTGTTCATCCAAACCTTCTTTACTGCATTCCTAAACTATTACAAAAAAAAATCTCCTAACTTCATACTTTGCTTCCCATCTTTTGTCCTTCAGTTTCACCTTTGCAACATACTTATGAAACCACAGCTTTCTCCCATAACTTCTCTTAAAGGCTGAAACTATTGTGCAGCTCCCTGCTGCCCAAAGCATGAATCCTGACTCCTTGTCTCCTCTTCAAAGCCTTGCCCAAGTTTCTCCCGAACTGCTTCTTTAACCTTATTTTCAATCACTCACCTCCTATACCAGGGGCCCAGTAAATGGGACCATGTGCTGTTCTTGGCAATTGCCTTTGCTTTTCTTCCTAGCACACATCATCTTTCCCTTGTGAGATATTTCTTGTTTCTCATTTATTTTCTTGTTTTTGTTTTCTGATTTTCTAAGATGAGAACAGAATGTCCTAGAGGCTCAAAGAGCCCTGGCCACCACTATATTTGGGAATTTCGTGTTGAACAAAATAGAATTGTTTTTAAAAAATGGCTCTACATAGTGTGACATGTCTTAAATGTTTACAATTAGCAAAGTAAATCTTTTAACTGAAAAACACAAAGCAGTGATCAATATACAACAGTGATCAATAATGAAACTTAGTTATATAATCTATCTCAACCTTTCAATATAGTTAGATTAGCTCTGGGGCCAATACAGGCATGCATGCACAAGCACACACACAAACACAAATCTCACATGGAGATAACATTCATTATAAATTTGTGGCCAATCTGAATGGGTAGACTGAGACAAAAGACCCTTCCCCTCCTCAACCTACCATGATAAAGCTGAATATAAGAGGCTCATGCCTTTCAGGGTTAAGGAAAAATAAACAGAGACGAAGAGCTATGGGTGAGGGCTGTAGGGCTGATGGGACCTAGGTACCCAAGTGACAGCTAAGGTAATCTGGCCAATCTAGTTGCCTTGGTGGATGGCCCCTTGCTCCCTCTGGGCTCCAAGCATCATTAGCCTGACCTAGCGCTCATCCCAGGAGGAGGACTTTTGTGGTGGGAGAAGGGCTTTCTTTTGTCCAAGGTACAGGATATGGGAGGAAACAGAATGAGGGAGAAAGTTTCCAGTGAAAGAGGAAGGATATGGGGTCTTAAAGAATTCAGGTGTAGGGTTTGGGCTTGAGAAGAGAGATGGGGAACTCAAGACCCTTGTGGATTGTTGTTACAGGCCAAGGAGATGGAAGTTAAGGGGGTTTATATCTATTAGATTCATCTTTTTTGCCTCTCCTTTTAAAGTAAGAGGCAAAACTATTGACCTGGCAAGCCAATGCACAGAAAACATTTAAACCCCTGCCTATGCTGTCACAACCCTTGCCACCATCTTGGTAGCTCAGTTTAGAATTTTACCACTTTATTCCTTGTAGTCTCACCTGACCTCTGCTATGAAACAATGAAGATAACCTGCACCCTGAAGAAACACCTGGGAATCCTATGAAGATGGCATGCACTGCAAGGTTTAACCCATAGCCAAAGTCAATGAGGACGCTTTCCAGTTCAAAGCCCCAAGAACATGGAAATTTCATCTATACATTCAAGAAATAACCAAGCATTAGGAGTCTCCATAACATGTGAATTCTATTAATACAACCACCTACTAAAATAAGGAGACACTTGATTGTCAGCATGTCATCCATGAGCTTTCTTATTCCAAATTTCTCTTAATGGAGACACTGACATTTTAATCATAAGGTCTACCCATTTCTCAATGCATCCCTACATGTATTCTATGTTATGTCTGCATAGTCCATGAAAAAAATCATTTTTCTAAATTGGAGTATATGAAAAAGAGAATACATTCTAGCCACCAATAATTTTACTTTCAGTCCCTCACTTTGTACAGTTCTGAAAGTCATCACTATGAGGGAAATTAATTAATTAGTCACTGTACCAAGGAATAAAGTTGGATACCAACACTAGGTAGCCTGTGGTCAATTGTTAATATCAGGTGGCTCTTAGCCACTGCCCAGATGTATCCCAAGGCACTTCTTCCATTTTTCCCCCAAATATCCTCTGGGGTATGGAAACTAAGCTTGGTGTTAAATTTACCAAAACATAACTGAGGTGAAAAACACACTGTCAAAACTGCACAATACTATACCTAGCCATATAAAAATGGTTTGGAAAGGAAAATTTCTAAAAGTGTTGTGAAAAAGAGACAGCATCAGAAATGCTATCAGTAAATTTAATTCTTTATGAGTCCTAAATTTCAGAAACACAATCAGGTCTATTTCCTACACTGTCTCTTCACATGGGTAAGATTTAGTTGATTCATTGTCATCTGGATTTTTGCTATGAGATTATGCCTATTATAGAACCATAGGTGAAATAATTTTTTAAGGACAGTGGAATGATGCTTTTGTGTTGGATCAGCAGAAGTAGACTTTCAGAGGACTCACAATGTTGGGACTGTGAAACATTGGAAATTAACTTTAGTGTGTGAGGAAGGGTATGCAACAGGGACTAAAGCAAGAAGGAACTTGTTGTCATTTCATCATATAATCTCTCATCACAAAACATTATCTAACAGAAACTCAATAAAAACTGGATGCTACATCCAAGATGATTCACCAC
>VMDR010033980.1:0-11193 GCA_007922815.1 Macrotus californicus
TCAATCAACACAATTCTAAGACTCACTATATAGCTACAATCAAAGGCAAAGGGTAGACACGCGGATCAACAGAACAGAATAGAGCACCCAAGGCAGACCCACACATGTGCAGACAACTGATTTTTGCAAAGGTGAAAAGCAATTCAGTGAAAGATGATCTTTTTTAACACACGACAGGAAAAAAATGAATCTTGGCTTAATCTCACACTTTATTCGACTATTAACTCAAAATGAATAATGGATTTAAATGTAAAGCATAAAACTATAAAACCTTCAGGAGAAAATATTGGGGTGCTAGGGCTTAGTGACAAAGTCTTAGACATGATATCAAAAGCACCATCCAAAAAAACATTGAATTTCATCAAAGTTAAAAACTTTTGCTCTGTGAATGACCCTTTGAACATGATGAAAAAACAAGGTACAGACGGGGAAAAGTAGTTGAAAGCCATATATCTTCCAAATGACTCCTATCTAGCAGACATAAAAACTAAAAGCACTCAACAGTTAAAAAGCAAACAATCCAATTATGGAAGAAGACCTACAGGGACTTTTTACCAAACAGAACACAGGTAGCAAATGTGCAAATGGAGAGGTCAGACTATTGACACAGACAGCAGCTGGGATGGATCTCAAGGGCATTATGCTAAATAACCAAAAAAAAAAAAAAAAAAAAAGCCAGTACGAAAATTTACATTTTGTGGGGTTTTATTGATACAACATTCCCAAAATGACAAAATGGAAGAGTTAGAGAACAGATTAATGGTGTCCAGGGGCCAGGGGAGGATGAGGAGCGGGGTATCACTATAAAGGGGAGCTGCTGGAATGGGTCTGGACCCTGACTGCAGTAGTGGATGGAAGCAACTACACGTGAGATAAAGTGACATAGAAATAGACACACGCTCTGTACTGACATCATTTATCAGTTTTGATATTGTACTGTAGGTATGTAAAATGTAACCATTGGAGGTGTTAACCAATAAAGATCTGAGTATGTAAAAGAATTTAGCCCTGGTTGGTGTAGCTCAGTGGAGTGAGCATGGGCCTGCGATCCAAAGGGTCCTGGTTCTATTCCCAGTCGGGGCACATGCCTGGGTTGCAGGCCAGGTCCCCAGCAGGGGGTGCATGAGAGGCAACCACACATTGATGTTTCTCTCCCTCTCTCTTTTTACCTTCCCCTCTCTCTAAAAATAAATAAACTCTTAAAAAAAAAAAAGATTTGCTTAAAAGAGAATTTAAAAGTTTATCTGGAGTTTTCAAAGATTGGAACCCCTGAGATAGCAACCCAAGCTGCCCTCCAGAGAGAACAAAGGCAGGGTTTGTAAAGGCAAAACCCACAAAGTGTAATTCTTTCCTGCAAATGAACTGCTGGCCAGGTTAACAGAGATGGTTAGATATGCAAATGAGGGGGCCAAACTACAAGGAGGAGGTCAAGTCCATATGTGTCCACAGAGCAATTGTTGTTCCAGGATGTTTGTGAGTCATCCTTGAGCTGAGTTTAGCAACAGGTTTAGCAACTTAGCAGCTCTGAGAACAGATTCATGACATCACAGGCCCCACTTCCTTAGTAGCCTCCTGACTCTTTTATGTGAAGTGACTGTCTGAGCAATGCTTACTCCATTTTATTTTTGTCCATTATCAGAGGAAATGGAGAAAGAAGGATGCACAGGGACCTCATACTATCTTTACAACTTTCTATGAGTCTATAATTATTTCAGATGAAAAGATCTTTTTGTTATTATCACTGATTTGTTAAGCATAAGAATTTAATAGATGCAATTTTTGTAATCCTGTTTGGACATTCCCATGGTTTTATTATGCTAAAGTCTTCTGAAGCTGGACGTGGCCTGGGCCTCTGTGAGGTCTGACCTCTGGGAGGTGAGAGAAGTTATCACACACACGCACCAGACTGACTCCAGCATCCTTGTTAGATGCCAAGTTAGGAACACCCAAGAAGAATGCTGTGTCAGCTTCCCAAAACCTGGGGTAGGATGTGCAGGCAGAGGGAGATGATGGGCAAGACTCTACATGCCCAGCACCCAGTCACTCGTATCACATACCTATGCGCACGCACACACACTCCTCTGAGTGGCGCCTGCAACTGTGGCTTCCACAGTCATCTTGGCCCCCTTTGCCCCTGCGTCATTGGGTGCCAGTCTCTAATCTCTGCAAACACCCTGTGGGGTCACGTTACCTGTCTGGCCCTCCTTTCAAGGAGCCCGTCTGGGAAGTGCTTCCATAGGAGGCAAAACCAGTCCTGGAGATTTTCCAAACCAGGAGATATTCTTGTTGTGTTTCCTGTTATGTAACTGAGGTTTAGAAAGAGGTGAAGGACAGAGAGGAGACCACTATGTTGTAACTATTTTAACCCGTCTTCCCCTTAAAAACTCTGCTTCCTGTTCGCCACCTCTCTCATTTTCCTTATTCCTTCCATCCTACATCTATGAGTCAATCAGGACTAGGAAACTTTTTTTAAAGTTTTTAAACAAGAAACCTTCCTCCGCCCATAATTCCATGTTTACACAAGAGGTATTTTGAGTTACAAATAATCTGAAATGGATGTGACTTCCTCCTTTACGTAGTACTTACTGTAAAATGACCTCTCGTGGTTTAGAGTACGCATACATCTCATTTTTGCGTGTTCCTATTATTAGGATATTTCCCCAAGAGTTAGAAATTAGACTCTTCCAAATAATGACTAACTTTTTGTGTTTTACATGTTTTTTCATCATTTCAGTTATGGTAACCTTAGGTCTGATCATTTTTCTTTTTTCATAAAAAATAGTCAAAATGTTGTATTTTCCTAAGTTGATTAACAAGCAGAGCTGCAACATAGGCTTGTGTGCAGACAGTTTATTAGGGAAGTGGTTTCCGGGAGCAGGAGTGAGGGGCCAGGAACATGAACCAGGGGTGGTGGGAAAGACAGGGAGAGGGTGTCACATTGGCCACTGCTGCAGATGAGTGGTGCTCTGACCCAGTGGGACTTTCTGAGGAGCCTCATTATATTTGTCAGAACTGTGTGCCAGAAGATAAAAGGGAACCACTTATCTGTGGAGTCCTGATCCCCACTGGTCTGTGGGTGCCCCATGGGTTGTACACACCTGAATGCTATGCAGGTACAGGTACCAGAGGAGACCCAGGACAAGAATCAAGAGATAGCAGGTATAGGGCCCCAAAGTGAGCCTCTGTTAGGCACTGCAAGCTGAGCAGCACTCAGTGACTGCCCAGGGCTGCAAACCGAAGCAGGAGGACTCAAGGTGGAGCTCAAGATGTAGTCAACACAATGGTCAACCTAAGAAATTCTGCAGCTTGATGAGGAGTAACTCACTGCCCAATGGAACAGCTATATTTCATTCTGGTGTCGGCCAGTGATGTTTAACTTATTGGTTTTGTATCTTTAATTTTCCCAGTGATGTCTCTGAAGGGTGAGGAGTGAAAATAAATTCTAATGGTTGGGATAACAGCCTAAGTGTGCTACATTGGATTGCCAACCCGCATTTCAAGAGAGAAATATTAAAATAAAATGTGAAAGAATTATGAGAGGAATTCACACTTGAGCTGTTTTTACATCTATGTTTTGATAAATTCATATGCTCTAAAGCCGTCACGTAGGGTTTTATTTATAAGAAATAAGTGAGTACAGCAGAAGCTTCTTAAGAATTATTGAATGTTATTTGAGATACATTTTATATATTTCCAATAAAAAGTTATAGAAGTATAATTAAACCTTAATTTGTGGAATTTATATAAAGATTATATTAAATTATAATTAATAGATTGCTTTAGGTAATTAATAGATTATTAAGTAATCTATTAATAGCCAATTTTGCTGTGTCTCAAAAACTGTTTTACGGTACATGATTTCATCTGACCCTTCTGATGTCTCCAAAGTAGGTACAATCAATTTCTCACTTGTAAAATGATGACACTGAGCCCTGGCTGGGTGGCTCAGTTGGTTGGAGCATTGTCCCATACATACACAGAAAGGTTACAGGTTTGATTCCAGTCAGGGCACGAACAGGACGCAACCATTCAATGTTTCTCCCTCACATCGATGTTTCTCTCTCTCTCTCTCTCTCTCTCTCTCTCTCTCTCTTCTCTATCTCCATCTCTGTCTCCCTCTCCCTCCCTCCCTCCCTTCCTTCCTCTATCTTTAAAATCAATGAAAATATATCCTTGGGTGAGGATTTAAAAAAAAAGATTGAGACACAAAGAGTTTGGTTAACTTACTCAAGGGCATGCTGCTAGTCATAGGTAAAAAAAAAAAATAGCACTGTGTAGTCAATATCTTTCTTAAAAAAAAAGTTTATGGCAGGTTAGAATAAATGAATGTGGTAGCTAAACACTCAACATAGAGTCCACAATCACTCTCTCTTTGCAATGATCTAGAGCAGGGGTGTCAAACTCATTTTCACCAGGGGCCATATTGGCCCCACGGTTGCTTTCAAAGGGCTAAAATAATTTTAGGACTGTATAAATGTAACTACTCCTTAACAGTCAAGGAGCTGAAATCACATTTGGCCCTTTGTTTGAAGGCAACCACGAGGCTAATGTGGCCCCCCCTGAAAATGAGTTTGACACTGCTGCTCTAGATGATCCAAGAGAAAACATGTCAATAAACACAGCACCCATCTCACCACAGGACATCAGCAACTCAATCACATCTGTGTTTTGCTTGCAAATGTTCATCCTAGTATAAGAGAGAGAAAAATAACGTATGAGGATAAAAGAACAGAAAAGTAAGGGGGTAGCCAGGCAAACTGAAAAATTTTGGAACTGTAAGTGTCCGATAAATGTAATATCATCACAAAACATGTGCATACTTTAAAATATCCACCAGTGTTTTGGTTTTCTTAATGCATGTCTTTATCCAACCAAAGTTTTTATCAATAACTTTGTTACATAAGACACAGGAGAATATAGATGACAATTTTTACTCTTTTCAAATTCTGTGGAGAATTCACTGGAAGTTTAGAATAACATCAGCCAACCACTGATTCCTGGAAATAACTCTGCTTAATTTTTCCATGCCCGGAACATTCATATTCCGTTGGTATTTGTTTTGTAATTCTCTTTCAGTCATGGAGAAAACTTCCACAGACACACTTCCTCTCACTACGGTTTCTTCAGAAGAGCGAGAGACTGTGTGCATTTTTGGAACTGGAGATTTTGGAAGATCGCTGGCACTTAAAATGCTCCAGTGTGGTTATTCTATCGTTTTTGGAAGTCGAACCCCCAGGATGTCCAGTCTGCTGCCCAGTGGTGCAGAAGTCTTGAGCTATTCAGAAGCAGCTCAGAAATCTGACACCATAATCATAGCTCTCCGCAGGGAACATTATGATTTTCTCACAGCACTGACTGAGGTTCTCCATGGGAAAATATTGGTCGATGTCAGCAACAACCTCAAAGTCAACCAATACCCAGAATCCAACGCAGAGTACCTGGCTCAGCTGGTGCCGGGAGCCCATGTGGTGAAGGCATTTAACACCCTCTCGGCCTGGGCTCTGCAGTCAGGGGCACTGGATGCAAGTCGGCAGGTAAGACTAAACGGTGAATTTACTTCACACTCAATTTTTAAAAAGTGAATTTTTAAATCTGCCCTCCCCTCAAAGATTCCAAAATATAACTCCAAAAGAAAATACCCACTAAATATCCCATTCCGCTGACACGTGCCATGACTAGTTTTCTCGGGTTTAACCACATGGGGGTGGTCAATTGTGATTTATTTCCCACGGTCTGCAAAGCTCTTGGCTTGGGGGACCCCAGTGGTATCAGTCTCTGGGGGCCTCTTGCTCGTACTAGAAAATAGCACACCTAAAATCCTTGCTAGGTGTCCTTTCCACTCCCGTCGCCTTGTGTGAAACTAGTTCCATTTCCTCACTGACATTAGAGGCACCCCGCAGTGCTGGGGCAAAAGCACCCCATAGTGCTAGGGCACCCGGGAACACAGGAGAAACACGGGGCTGCTCCCGCTGTGGAAGACAGGGTCCTGGTCTGTCAGGGACCAGGGCCTGAAACCACGCCCAGCTTGCACCCCTGGCACTGGGCTATCCAACACCATGTGCAAGTTCAAAACATCATCTTACTAAACATGTAGACTCAACAGCCTTGTTTGAAAGGCAGTTCACTAGTACATGTCCCCATTCTAAGCAGTACGTACATAGACTTTTCAAAATAGTTATTGAAGCAAAAATAAATAGAAAATAATTATCTTTAACCCAGGTGTTTGTCTGCGGAAATGATAGCAAAGCCAAGCAGAAAGTGATGGACATAGCTCACACTCTCGGGCTGACACCGCTGGACCAAGGAGCTCTCAGGGCGGCCAAGGAAATTGAGAACTACCCGCTGCAGCTGTTTCCAATGTGGAAGGTCCCTTTCTACTTGTCTGCTTGTCTGTGTGTCTTCTTGTTTGTTTACTGTGTCATCAGAGAAGTAATCTACTCTTATGTGTACGACAAGAAAGACATCACATTCCGCATGGCTATTTCCATTCCGAATCGCGTCTTTCCGATAGTGGCGCTGACACTCCTTGCGGCGACTTACCTCCCTGGTGTGATGGCTGCTATTCTGCAGCTGTACCGAGGAACCAAATACCGCCGATTCCCAGACTGGCTGGACCACTGGATGCTCTGCAGAAAGCAGCTTGGCTTGCTAGGACTGGGATTTGCCTTCCTTCACGTCCTCTACACACTTGTGATTCCTATTCGTTACTACGTGCGATGGAGGTGGGGAAACCTAACTGCTACCCAGGTCAATTTCTGCTCATTTGTACTCTCCTATTCCTTAAGTCAAAGTTAAAACTTGCTATATGACATTCTATTTTACAATGACAGAATACCAGTCTTCTAAGCATCTTTATTTCTTAAAGTAACTAGAATTAGACGCCCCATGTCTGGTTTTTTGTTTTTGTTTTTGAGTGAATCCCCTTGAGAAGGAAAGTTAGATTCCCAGGTTCCCTTGGGTCCCGGTCTGTGTTTCCACAGACCTGGGATCCTGACAAACTGCCAGAGGCGAGGGCTCAGAAAACCTAGTGGCTCCTGGCTAAATTCCTCTGTGCACATGCAGTAAATGTAAACCAGCGCATTTTCAAGCTGCGGTTTTTATGTGTGCTCCTTCCTCTTGGCAGCCGACACCTAACCATCCTGTAAGGGGGCTGTTCCAACGTGTGTCACAAAAGTGTAAACAAAGTCACAAACCAGTGGTTATGACCCATTAACGTTTTGGCTTGTGGGATTGTCCTCGATTGTTCAGTTTTCTAAGCAAACGGCAAATACTATTTTCTGCATAACCAAAAAATTCAGAAAGAATGAACTCAAGGCCTCTAAAAGCAGTCCAGTGGCAGTGCCACACATCAGCTTTTGTCAGGAAATAAGTGGTTTTGATCAAGCTTACTTCAGTCTCCAAGTTTATTAGTCGATAACTCATTGATGGTGGTGCTTCTGTGAGTTTCCGTACATCATTTCCCTAACAAATGCATGGGAAATTGGGGGGTGAGAGTCACATTAAAGGGGCCTGATTTCTCTCCACGTGTGGTGTGACAAACTCGATGCTGGTTTACACGTAACAGACATGAAAGAACCCCAACTTTCTGTGTGACTCATCAGCATATAAAGCGGAAAAACAGAATCTTGATGCAATCATTTCAGAGCATCAGGTTTTCTTGGAGAACATGAAACCATATGGTAAAGATGGTTTAAGTAAATGTGTGACTTGTTTAGGATTTATAGGGTTAATTAAAACTCTCTATACAACCCCTGGAGTCAACTATTATAATGGACTTCCAGCAGAAGCAATTACTTTTTCTACCAAAAAAAAAAAATTCTAAGTGTATTTTTCTTTACAGTTATTTTCAAATGATTATTAACAAATGTCATATAATTTACCTTGAGCAAATAAACCATGCAGAGGTATTTTCAATCCTCTTGAAAGTTTGGGCAGTTTATTTTAAAATGGAATTTTTAAAAATTGCTTATAATTTTTCACAGGCAATAACCAAGAAAGAAAATCCATTTAGCACCTCTTCTGCCTGGCTTAGTGATTCATACCTGTCTTTGGGAATCCTCGGATTTTTCTTTTTTGTCCTCTTGGGGATCACTTCCTTGCCATCAGTTAGCAACATGGTCAACTGGAGAGAGTTCCGATTTGTCCAGGTAAGGACCTGAAGATTTAATCTACTGGAATGGCAAAATGAGTGCTTCTTTTCAAATATTCTCATTTTTCTCTCATACCATGCATCCATTTTCATTTTGCTCCATCACTTCCCCAGCAATCTCATAAAAACAGCAACTGAAACAAGTTCAAATGAGAAAATGTTAAACACTGGTAACAAAAGACAGATTCCATGATGGTTTGATTCCTAGCAGGGCATCCGCGATCCCTGGCTCCCAGAGCCACAGCTATAAGTATAGACTGAAAAGCACCAACAACTGTTATATTTTGTGGAGATGTACTCAGTGCAAGGTGAAAAGAAACCCAGAGATAGTTTCTACTTCCAAAAATCAACCATAGAATAGGGACACATCAATTTATAAAGCAATATATTGAAATAGTTTAAAACCTTAAAAACATGATATGCTAGGCTGTTCTCGTACGAGACTCCAGGCTGGTCTGTAACAGGGAAAAGCTGTTTTTTTCACATATCAACCAGGCACCTCATTAAAGGGGATTTTTAACTATTCTTTTTCAAAAACTTTAATTTATTAATTTTGAGAAACATCGATTTGTTCCACTTATTTAAGCATTCATTCGTTGATTCTTGTATGTGCCCTGACCGGGGATCAAACCCACAACCTTGACGTGGACAACGCTGTAACCACCTGAGCTATCCAGCCAGGGCCTTAACTATTCTTATAAACCAGTGGTCCTCAAAGTGTGCTACCTGGACCAGTGGCATTAGCACCACCTGCAGTCTTGTCAGATGCACAAATCCCAAGGCCCTCCCAGACCTAGTGAATCAGAGACTCTGGACACGTGACCCAGCAATTTGCTCTAACAAGCCCTCCAGATTATTCTGACGCATGTTCATTGTGCATCCTTGTAACGGAATAGACCATGAGTAATTGATATTTGGTTTGAGTTTTATGGAACAATTTGAATTTCAGAAGTCTTACCGTTTCTTCCAGGGACCAAATGTAGTCAACAGTGTCTCATGTCAACACCTTTTTTCAAGGTATTAAGATAGACATAAACATTGAGTTTTAGTATTTAGGCCAAAACAGACAAAAGTGAAGTTTGCTAACTTCTCTTTACTGTGGTAGAAATTAGCTTAGCATCTGGTTTTAGTCAGTAATGTATACTAATGTGGTACTTCTTGGGGACATATGGTGCCTTATTAATCTCTGACCTCCAGAAAAGGTAATCCAGGAGAGAGTTTTACCACTGAAGAAGGAAGCAAGGCACCTTATCTATTCAAACTCAAAAGAGTTGACTCCTGGACACTTTCCCATCCAGTCAGGTTAAGGTGAAACCACCATGCCGTTTGTAAGCACAATCCATTTTGTTTTTAATAAAATATTTATCATCCTGAAGGAGGGTTGATGTTTTTTTTTAGTACTTAGTAGACTGTTCTAAATAAGATAGTTTTCAAAGGTTTGTTGTTGTTGACAAATATTCTTCATTGGCTTAGAGCGTTTTGCTTTAAAATGTAAATAGTGTTAATGTACATATTTTTGTTTCTTGCTTTTATAGTCCAAACTGGGTTATCTGACCCTGATCTTGTGCACCGCTCACACCCTGGTATACGGTGGAAAGAGATTCCTCAGCCCTTCGAGTCTCCGGTGGTACCTTCCTTCAGCTCACATAATAGCACTCATCATTCCCTGCACCGTGCTGGTGGTCAAGTTCATCCTCATCCTGCCATGTATAGACAAGATCCTCACACGGATCCGGCAGGGATGGGAAAGGAACTCGAAATTCTCGCAATCGGCAATGAATGGAAAAACAGATATTTAAAGCAATGTTCAATTCACCCAGAGTCTTTAGAGATGAACTTCAGTCAAGAAAGCATTTTTCCCCCACCACGGCCTGAAGTTTGTGAACAGCAAAGGAAATGTTACCTGACTTTGAGAACTTGAGAGATTGAAAGAGACCAGCATTTTACCTTGAGTTAGCAATGAATGAGTGCAGGCTTCACCCCCAGCTCCAGATTAGCTTTGTGCCTTCACACTCAGAAGCTTCTTGTTGTGGGCACCATGCCTAACCTAATGTCTTGCAAATTCCAGAGGAAGTACCTGCAACTTCCTTCTCTGGTTCAAAGACTAAATGGAGTGAAAGAGAAGACAGTGAAATGGCGGCCACTGATAAAGGCTTTAGTAGGTAGAACTGAAGAGGAGGGCCAAATGAAGTAAAAGGAATGAGTTTTTTTGTTTTTTGGACATGAAGGTGATTATAAATACTGCAATAGCGAATTCTGTAGTTAAATGTGCTCTTTGATTTTGCTTTTACCCATATCAATGTGTATAGTGGGGAACTAGTGTATAACATAACAAAAATATACTGCAGTTGATTGGAAGTATGGGTCAGATATATGCAAATCTGTAGAGTTGTCCAGAGATCGCTCCTCTATGAGAAAGGCCGAGTTAAAAATCGAAGGGTTTTCTCAGCGTACAATGACAAGCAAGGAAAGGTTGATAAAAGCCCGTGCACAAAAGTCTAGATAAAACAGAATTGTAGATAGCAAGTTAAATACATGTTGTAAAGTTACACTAGACTAGAGTTGGTTTTATTCAAGTATTGTGGTATGCTTTGTAAATAATGTATTCCAAATATTATTCATTGTTAATCCCCTATGAAATGAATTTCTAGCATAAAAAAGCAGCTTCTGTAATTTGTCTTAGTTCATTATCATTTTGAGCAGTGAAATTAAATGAATAATGAACATGTAAGTGTGACAGACGCACAGGTTAGAGAGAATTCTGGGGAGTCTTAGGGTAGAGAGGTGTGAACAGTAGCCGTTCCAAGAAACTGGGTTCCTTCTTACATCCTCACCACAATGCAGGATGACTCTCTGTCCGCCTGTGAGGACAGTTCCATTTCCAGGATGACCTTCACCAGGATTAGCCTTCCTGGCTGCCAGGTGGAGCTAAAAGGAGCCTTACCCACAATCTTCTCACATCCTGAAAGAACAAAAAGGCTTCAGGTTTGACATTTCTCTCCTGCTTTATCAAGATCATTTATTTCTCTCTCTTTTTTTTTTTT
>VMDR010033981.1:0-11194 GCA_007922815.1 Macrotus californicus
TTTTTTTTTTTTTAATGGAAACTGAAAGTTTTAAAGACTAAAAATTAGAAGCTGTAGTCAATTATCTCCTATTTTAGAGGCAGCAATTAAAGATCAGAGACCTTTTTCTGTGGGCTTCAAGATGTTGATAGCATCAAGTAAATCTATGAATACAAGTCTGCTCTTGACTATAAAACTGTTACACTGCAATTGGATGACATTAAGACCAGAATGCTAAATATCAGAATATTAAAATACAGGGTGGGGTACAAGCGGGTTTACAGTTATGAGTAAGCAAAACAGTTTATTTGTTAATCTATTATTTTCCATAAAAACTACCATAAACCATTTTTTGCCCCACCCTGTATGTAGATGTTTTCTGAAGACTTCCAGTTAAATATGGAAAACTCATCACACTTATTCACTGGTAATCCCATCAGGAATTCCACTAAGATATTAGAGGAGTTCTATAAAGCAAAAACATTAAAGTACAAATAAAATGTGAGAGGCAAACATAGCAACACAACATTAAAAACCAGAAAGGATTTGGATGAATGGTTATTGACTTATGCATTGTTCTGTGGGCCAAAAAAAACTAAACTAGCCGTGGGAGAGGCCAGCTCCAGGCACATCGTGATATAATGCCCTGGAACAAATTAGGAGCTAAAGGCAACAGTTACAGCTGAAAGTAGGGAAACCCATGATGCTGAAAACGTGTTCTATTTGAATGCTTCTTAGAGCATATCCTACACTCTGCAGAGTTGCTTACTCTTCTTCACCCGGCACAGCCAAAGAATAGAAATTTACTGTTGGGAGATTGGCAGATTCACTCCAATCCTAAGAACACTATTGCATTTGAGAATGGAGTGTCACATTGGAAACAGGAGGGACTGGTCCTCCTGTTTCACTAGACTCTGAATGTCGTTAGTCCAGTTTATGAGTCAGGGAAGAGATTAGAGCAGCAGTTGGAAACAATGGCCTGCTGTCTGTGTTTTATAAAGTTTTATTGCAACAACAAGATGTCCGTCATTTGTCTCTTCTCTATGGCTGCTTTTGTGCTACAGTAGTGAAGTTGAATAGTTAGTACCAAGACCATATAGCTGATAAAGCATACAGTATTTGCTATGTGGCCTTTTCTAATAAAAGTTTGCTGACTTTTGGGCTAACAGCTCATTTCAAGGACACTGATTGGGACAAGAAACAAAAATCTGTACATGTAGTTTCCAAATAAATTGGCCAAGCAAGACCACTGGTCCACAAAGCCCAGCTATGTAAATATAATTTGAAAAGATTTTTGTAGTGATTCACTTCTCATTAAATATAAAGGAACAGCCAAGGATTATCAGACATTTAAGTGAAGCCTCTAACATGAAATACAAAGATTGGGGAGGGGAAGAAAAGAAAGATAAAGAAAGAAATTAAAATAAAGAGACTCAAAGAAAATAGCAAAAGGAAACTCCAAAAGAAAGAAAGAATAAATGAATATATATACATATATGGAATATTTTTAGAAACTAAATTGCATCCATTAAACAGGAACAGGGGCCACTATGCAAAAAAAGTACTCAGATAAAAACTTCCCTGAAAAAGGGTAGGCAAATATTCAATAACAGAGAAAAAAGTACTTCCAGAAGGTTCCTGAAACAGAAATACTAATGTTTCCAGACTGAGAGGAGAAACTGAGTGCTCACCACAACATAAGAAAATAGTCTTGTTTTCCCTAGGATTCTGATACAGTCAGCAAGTCTCAGCCTTTCAAACTAAGCAGAATGTATGTAATACAGATTTTGGAAGAAGTACTAATAATATATATGGTCAGTATAACCAGTTTTCTAGCAATCTGATTTATAGATGTGTGTTTTTGTTGCAAGCTCAAATTCTATATCACGTTGAAAAAGTTGCCTTACAACTGGGGTCGCAGCTCATCAATCCACATATTTTGGGATGTTCAGTGATAGCTCTGTTTCCTCTGAGGCAGCATCATGATTTGAACCCAAGTAGTCACAGCAAGTCTTAGCTTTTGGAAAGTAGTCCAGCAGAGTGCATTTGATCAAAACAGGACTCTTATGGTGCTAATTGTCTTTTATAGTGCTAATATACCTCAAAAGTGTGGCAAACACGAATATGAAAAGTGGTTCTTTTTGTACTTTACAGAGATAAAATTTAAACAGAATTGTTTAGTTAAATTTTTAGTGGTCCTACTTTATCGTAGGTTTATCTGCAGTAATGGAAAACTTTTCAAAACCAAATTGGAGGTATAGATTGTTTGCATAAGAGCTCAGTGCCTGACTCATAAAAAAAATAATCAGAATTTTAAAATTTAATTGAAATGTGTTGCATTGTAATCATGTCTTTAAATTCAGTGAGAAATAAAATGCATCATGTATTCACATTATTTTTCACCTCAAATGTGACTTAAAACAGGTCTCCAAATGTCTCCAAACTTAGAACTGGGGACTTTGCACACACTGTCACCTTTGCACGTTTAAGACTAACCCATAAATATCTGCTCATATCAGTTTATAGTCTTTCGTATTAACATGAATGACTGCATCTTCCTAGGCAAGAACACATGACTGTTAGAATAAATCTTGGAATCTCCTGTTATTTTCAGTTTATTTGTCTTAACAGTTCATTTTTATTATAATACTTTTCATTACCATTTACCCGCCTCCCATACCTCATCCCCTATAATCATCACACTGTTTTCTGGCCTAGCTAGTTGGAGCAACATCCTGTAATCAAAAGACTGTAGGTTTGGTTTGATTCGCAATCAGGGCACATACCTAGGTGGTGGGTTTGGTTCCCAGTCTGGGTGCATATGGGAGGCAACCAGTCAATGCTTCTCTCTCACATTGACCTTTCTCTCTTCCTTCCTCTCTCTAAAAGCAATGAAAAAAAAAAAAAAATGCTCAAGTGAGGATTAAAAAAAAAAGAGAGAGAATTGGAATCTCCTTTTAAACCTTTACTTACATCAATTCAATTTTCACATCCTTTCAATTATAGTGTCTCTCATATGTACCCCCTGCTCTCTATTGCCATAGCTACTACTTCAGGTCAGGCTTAATCACTTTTTCGCTAGGAAAATATAGTAGGAGGCTGACAAGTCTTTGTGTTTGGAACCCCTAACCTAGTATATCTATCAGGGTGGTTATATGGAGTCATTCCTTTGCTGAAAATCTTTCAGTAGTTTCTAGGGCAATTTTGTTTCTTGGGCTTTCTGAAAATGTTCACAACTTACTCTGATGGTTGTCCATAAGCATGTTATCTGCCATTAATATCCAATTCTGATTCTGTTTGTGTACAAAATGCAAACATACACACATGGACCTCTCGGTGTTAACTGACCTTCCCTCGCTCTTCCCCCCATCACTTCCTCTTCCAGAGAGCTCTCCTCTGTTTTGTTATCTTAAATAGGCCAAGGCACAGTGTAAACATTGCAAAAGGTCTGCAGGTCAAATACGGGCTTTAGATATATTTTGTTAAACTGACTATATGTGTATAATTTATGAGTTTGTGTATGGAACATAAAATGTATATTGTATATAATTTTACAAATTATACCTATAAATATGTTACATATATACATACACATAAAGTTTTGCAAAATTTAAAAGGATAGAGATTGCAAATAAAAATTCAGATCTGTGACTTCTCTTAAGAAATCAGAAACCTTTGCCATGTAAGGATCCTTATACTAACTACATGGTAATAATCAACTAGAATTAAGAAAAGGGTTTCCTCTTTGAAAAGAATGCACACACTCCAATTTTCCTTAGTCTCTGCCACTCCTCAAACAAATGGATCACCCACTTGGTTCCTATGTCATTCTCTTACCCGCATACTCCATAACTCATCTGGTTATTCCTGTCACTGCAGATCCCTGATTTCTTCTAACTTTGTTTTTCGTAGTTTTATTTGCACATCTGTTTCTCCTGTTTCCTCCAGTTATCTTCATGCAATTCTTATTTGGACACTTACAGACCTAGCCGTATGAAAATAAGTTATTTGATATAACCTTGTGTCATTAATTCAGCCTCTCAAAACACTTTTTCTATTCAAAGTGTGAAAACTAGTCTTCATTAGTAGTAGAGTGAGTGATTTCTTCAAGGACAGAGAGCTTTTGAATCTAAAAGAGTCAACCTATTAAACCCAAATGACTTAGAAGATTGTAAATTTGGAAGCATTGCTCATCTTTTTAAGTTGGATAAAACAGTTTAGTCTCATGGACTTGTTTGAATGGATTTAAGCATCTAGCTCGTAGAAATTAGAGTGGACTGATATTCGAAATATTGGCTGACTAGAATGTAGCTATTCAAACAGCATAAAAATTGACTAATGGGTCACTTGAACATTGATGACAACATAGCTCCTGATAGATTAGAAGCCCTGACATTCTTCATCATTTGATCTAGAAGGAGAGAACATAAACAATTCCTTCATCCTTTAAATGTGTACCTTCATTTAACCTTTCTAAATATTCTTGCTTTCTCACTTTGCATTTCTCAGCTCTGGAAAAAGAAATGAATGATAAGCTCATCAAGATAATTAAAGTGCAGTTGTTGCATATTTGTCGAATGGAATTGTCAGGTCTCATTAATGATAGGAATATATCATTCACAATCAATCAGCTGTTCATTGATAGAAATAGCAAGCCTGTATTCATTTTTTTTAAAAATGCCATTTAGTTAGACTGAGATTCTTTCTGAATGTTTTATCATTGTCTTATAAACCATTTTAAAATTACTGTTATTCTTACTTTTTTAGAAGAGCTCATTTCTGTCATG
Source organism: Macrotus californicus (assembly GCA_007922815.1). NCBI lineage: Eukaryota > Metazoa > Chordata > Mammalia > Chiroptera > Phyllostomidae > Macrotus > Macrotus californicus. The sequence goes on from VMDR010033981.1 coordinate 4,767, forward strand.
TCCACATGACTGCAAAAGAATCAGATTAAATTAAAAGATTGAGTTCGGCTATTTTATTCACCACTAAGTGGTTCCTTCCTTTCCTTGAACCTTTGTAAATCAAGCAGTAATGTCATGGTTTGAAGGTAGAGGCATTTTATATTACTCATTACATATACGTGTAAAGAATTAAAAATGTACCACTTTGACTGATGACAGCATGAGCATGGGCAGAAGGCTCACTTTTTAACTCCCTTTGACATCTGAAAATTTCTGCTCAACCAGCAAGACCATGAGGCTAATCTATTTTCTATCCTTAGTGACTTTCTAAGAGTCCTGAGCCAAGAAATATTCTTTATTTCAATTTTTTCCCTGCAGAATAGAAAAGAAAACATAGAAGCTTCAAAACTGAAGTGAAAAGCAATATTTTTCAAAAAGTGAAATATAATTGGTTTTGACATCTGCCTACCTGTTATTTCAAACATAATTTTTAAAACGTTTACAGGCCCCTGTGTAAACAAAAGGGTATGGGCTCAGTGTCAAAATGCAAATCGTTAATTTTGTAAAAATCGACTGTTAACTTCTTCTATTTACAGTTAGTGGGCATGATTAATACATATTTAAATATATCCTTTTGTTTTCTTTTAGGTAGATTTTTATCGAAGCATAATATACCGACAGAAAAGCTCACAAATCATAATTATATGCAAAGTGAGCCCATTCATGTGACCAGTACTCAGATTAAAATGGAGAATGCTGCAAGCAACCTTGAAATCTGCAATCTCCTTCCAGGTTCCAGCCTCCGAAAGGGTAAGTAGGAGCCTGAATTCTAACACATAGATTGTTTTTTTTGGTTTCTCAAAAAGCTCCGTGTGCTCTTTGGGCTTTGTTTTTTTTTAACCTCTCTGTTATTTTGTAAAACTCATCCATGTGATTGCCTAAAGCAATGGTTTACTCATTCTAGTGGACGGTATTTCACTGTATGTGTCCAGCACACAGTATTTGGTTTGTTTCTCCTCACAGGCGTTTCAAATAATATCGTTATAATACAGTTAAACATGTCTTTCTGTTGGGCGTACACCTAGGACTGGGATCACTAGGTCAAACGGTAGGTATATATTCAGTTTGGTGAATGTTGCCAAATAGTTTTCCCAAGTGGTTTTTCCAATTTATACTCCTACCAGTAGTGCATGAGAATGCCAGCTGTTTACAACTTCGTCAGCTCTTGCTTTTATCTGCCTTTTTCATTTCAGCCATTCTTGTAGGTAAGTGGAGATATTGTGTTTGATCTAGTTTGTATTTCTTTAATGACTAATTAAGTTAAGCACCCTTGCATATGTTTATTTGCTATGCTGGTTGGTATTCTAGGAGTTTGAACAAACTTAAACCTGTTTCAGAAGGGTTGTTAGCATTAGGGCTCACATTAGTCAGAATGAGACTGTATTAGTAGATCTGATGCCTATATGTCATAGGGAATAAAACTATTAATCAAAAACACTCCCCCTGTACTCCCCCAATCTCATTACGCCTATCCTCAAACTTGGTAAAGTAGATTGGGTAAGGAGGGTTTGGGTAGATATAAGAGAGATGTCTATGGAGCTAAAGAAAAAAAAAAATGTCATGGCATTCGTAATTTTTGTACTGTGGAAAATAAGTTTAACCTCAAAAATGTCAATCAGACAAACAAAACAAACACTGCTCATGTCATAACACAGAGCCCCCAAAGTGGAGACCGAGCAAGAGATGAGGCAGAACCTAGTCCTTCCCTGTGGTCTGTGGTTACACCCAAGGAAGCCAGCTCCCACAGACACCAGCCAACGAAGAGCCCGCTAAACGAACTCAAGGTCAGCGCACATGCAAACAAACAGGACCACCAACAGACAGCAAGGGCCCTAAAACAAGAAAACACCAAGAACAAAGGTGGATAATGCATAATAGTAGCATGGGCCACACAGAAAAAAATAGAAACTATTCTCTTGGTTACCCTAGTTCAGATGCCTTACCAGATACTTAGCAATGAGAGTCTAGAAAATTGTATTACAGCGAAGCTGTATAGAATTTAGAGAGTATATGTATACACATGAGTGGAACAGATGAGATATGGAGGGGGAGAAAAAACCTTGAAGTGATTGGTGTTCATCAGACAAATTATCTTTGATGTCTTGTTAAATACTGGTAAACTCAAATGGCCTAAGTGAAGATTTATTTAAAACAGAGCAAATTAAGAAAGAACCAAGGGAAGAGAGATAATTGGGATAGGTAATTTGGAAAGTAAAAGAGACAGATCTAATAGGCCAGCATGAGGCAAACATCTTTTGTGCTCAGAGCCAGGAGTGAAGCACCAGTTTGGGAGGAAGTGTGGCAGCCAGGACAGGAGAATCAGCCAGGAGGCCATGGTTCCACACAGCAGTCCTCAGAGGCACCCCGTGCCCACGAGGCCCTGTGATGGCCTCGTGCAAACGCTGCTTCTGTACACTCTGCTTCACCTTTGTCAGCCCAGACTTTTCCATGAAGTCAACAGCCAGCGTAAAGTTTTCCTGACTTTTTAAAATATGTCTATCTAACCAAATCCTCTGCCTTTATATCTTCTGAATGGATCTCCCCTTTTGGCATTTTGACAAATTTGGCTTTTCCTTTGCCATGTATGCCTTGCCACATCATTCAACATTCCTGTTTTTAGAGACACAGAGCTCTCTCCCTGTGTTTTGTAGAATTTGGGTGGGTGGCAGAAAGGGCTATTTTTCCCATCCGTGTGCCGTTGGGCATTTCTGGCATGCTGCAGTTGAGACTGTGTCGGTTGCTGAATTGTATATCAGTCTCATTTAATATGATTCCCACATAAAACTGCCCACTCAAACATACCCACTTACATATTTTATTTTATGGGTAGAGAATAAAGGTCTTTGGGCTCTGAAATAACAACTAGCAGGTAGTGTTTGGTGCCCACTACTGAACGGTTTATTGAGAGCATAGTTAAATTAGCATGAGCCCTGTCATAACACTTTAATTCATCTTCGGAGCAGGATTCATGATTTGGCTGATATTTTCTGCCATTATCCCACTGCTAAACGTATTTTTACTCTATTAAGCTCAGCCTAGGCTTAACTCAATTAGTAACTTAGACATGACATTGTACCTACAATATTTTTGATTTAAGAATTCAGGCTTGAGAAATAAACATGTAGATTTATTAAAAGATTGTATGGTTTTAAATTTGATAACTCTCTACACATTACGTAAAAGGTAAAAGCTGCCATGTTCTCTGTCTTTGGGAGGAAGTCGCAATAGCAGGGCAGTCCATGTGTCTTTTTGAATAGTGTGTACCACTTCGGCTACTTCTCTGTCCTGCCCTGGGGACTCTGTAAGATCATTTGATTCTACCTTTGCTGATAAAAAAGTGAGGGGACAAAGAAAGGAAATCACTTGGGAACACAGAGCCATATTGTATCAGAGGGAAGGTTAGAACTTCCCAGCTTATTAGTGGGTCTCCGAACTAAAGAATTATTATTTTTATTTTGATGCAGTGCATATAATTCAATATTCTGTGAATAATGTGATACCCTGAAAATGTTTAACCAGAAGTTCTGCTTTCAGGGCACTTTTAGACAGGCAAGTTTTGTTCCACCTCTCTTCCTCTGAACTCACTTCTCCCTAAAGAGGATAATTAAGGAAGAGCTTCTGAGCTACTATATCTGTTCAGGATGTCAGTAGAGATCTAGAGATCAATGGGCAACATCAAGGCAAAAGTTCAGATTTTATGAATAAATTTCTCCAACCATGAAATTCAAATGGGTTCATCTGGATGCCTCATCGAAAGCTGGAATGTGAAGCCTCCCAAATAGAATTGCAGGGAGCAGCCTCAGCAAGGGAATAACAGTCTGGCAGATATAGGTCTCTGTGAGGGGTAAGTGACAGCATCATGGAGCTGGAATCAGGACTCATTACAGGAAATTTTGAGTGTTTGTCTCAGACATTACCACCCTGGGACACCAGGCTTCCTGAGGGAAAGAGTCCAAATGAATACATCTGGGATATAATAAGCCAAACCACGGAGATTTTGTGCTGAAAAATAGAAAGCAGCAACCTTGGCAGTAGGCCAAGGTTGCAGTAAGGCATAGGCATATCATATAATATGGATGTCCAGGATGAAATATGGATGTGCCCATATGATGAACAGCATATGGCCAAAACAGAAAACACATCTGCCCTTTGACATTCTGTTTCAGGCATCTACACATGGGAGACATTTCTGTAAGGGGAAGAGTGCTCAAGAAAGGAAAACAAAGCAATTGAGAAATTGATTTTGATAGAAAGATTAAATGAGTTAAATAGGCAAAAGCTGCCTATTATAGACCAAAAAAAAAATGCAAATCGTTAACAAGACCTTGGATAATTTTTTCTCTATATCCTCAATATCTAGCAGAGTACCTGGCACATAGTTAGTGTTCAATAAGCACCTGTTAAGTGAATGTATGGCTTTCAAACATAAACATTACTATAAAAAAGGAGTCATTGCTTTCTACAGGAACATACAACTCCAAGACATTTTTAGTGCCCTTCTTTAGAGAACTGATAAATAATTTAAAGAGAGAAGGCTCAGTTACTATTCCTAAGTATAAGACAAAACTTACACACTCTCTGAAGAGACAAAGGGAAAGTAAACTTTCTCCTGAGGCTGCTAGAGACTGCCTCTTGGATGTGGGACGCTGCACGCCAGGCCTGTGCATGAGCTGCTGCAGTTGTGCCAGCTTTCACAGACAGAAGCAGGAGCTTTTTATATATTACGGGTCACAGATTCTCCAGAATGGACTGCAAGCTCAGAAATCTTGTACTCCACATGCCACCCAGAGCACTATTGTTCCTGTTTGTGTGTCTAAATTAAACTTAGTACATTACACTTCACTGCATACATAAGGATTTTTGGCTTTGCCTTGGATTTATCACAACTAACTTTAGCAATAGAATTATACTGTAAATCTTGGCTGATTTTTAAATAGCCAAAATGTATTCACTATATGGCTGCAAACATTTAATGTGGCATGCATTCGATCAAAACTTTAATAACTTGCAAGAAAAGATAAATGTTTCCCATATGGGAAGTTGAAAATGAAAGGGTAATGCTTGTGACTCAACAATGCCGTGTTTAAGTAGTCATCCCTGGTAAAATTAACCCAGAATTCTAGCCCCGTAGAGGAGATCAAAGGGAAAATTGTGGAAACTGCTGCCATCTTTGACAGAGCATCTGCAACTAACATGAAAAGGATAACTTTTATAAAAAAAAACCAGGATGTATGGGTGCTGAGGATTACTGTAAGGTCCATTCAATAGTTCTTGTCTTTATTGGAGTGTGAATGGTCTTAGGGCATGCGTACTGTTCACAGAGCTTTTGAATGTGATGATGAATTCTATTTTGTGACAACTATGCTCTCTCTGATTAGCACTAAGCAGACACAGAGTAAGTGAAAGAAGATGTAAAGTATGTAACTTGAAAATAAGCTTACCGACATGTGGATGGGGTACTATATCACTAGTTCACCTTCGGCTTCCAAGGAGTTACTTAGAATCCTTTGCTGTTAATCTTAGTTTCTGACTAGGAGAGGCTGTCCTTTACTGCAAATCCATGATGAGGCATCAAATGCAATTTTCCCCACGCTGAGTTCCTACTCTATGCAAGGTAATTTTTTAGGTGTTAGATTGTCATTTAATGCCATTATTGTCTTACTGAGATAACATGGAGGGAATATACCTAGGGAGAGCCACACGTATCAAAGCATTTCAGGTTCTCAAAGTGAAAGGGATGTCATGTGGGCACACTACTGGTTCTTTAGCTCCTGCTGCCTGTTCTTCCCTGGGCAGCATAGCTTGAAGCCAAGTCAGTCCCTTGTAACTCTTCTCTTTTAGGAGTTAGCAGCAACCCTGGGTCTGTCTCAAGCATACTCTCCTTGCTTTCTCTAATACATTAACTAGTTATTTACCACCACACCCTTTCACTAGGTTCCAGGACACTGGGTTGCCCTTATTTACCCCATACCTCTGACCCATCCTTTGCTACCTCTATATTTAATGTAAATCTCCCATAATATTCTGCTTTCAGACCTCTTTCTTTCTCCCTCCTAGTGTCTGTCCTTCACTTACTCCTTCTGGTACAGAATTGTGTCAATAAACATACCTTTCACTACTCATTTGAAAGAACCGACAGGCCATCTCTTTATGAATGTTCTGTTATCTCACTCGCTCCTTCTATACTCATATATGCTACTATTTCTCATCTCAATTGGCATAGTGACTGTCCCAGTCACAGAAGCTCAAAACCTTAGCGTCCTGCCTATAGTGGGTCTCCATTACAAAGCTCATGCTACATCTTGTAAGGTAGTAAGGAAGTGAGTTACACCACCTTACTGGCTTTTACTGCATCCCTTTCCTTTTTATTACTACTCATGAAAACCTGC
>VMDR010033982.1:0-11194 GCA_007922815.1 Macrotus californicus
AATAATTCAATAAGATGAAACCTATTCTCTAAATGTATTAAAATGTATACTGTTTGGCCCTATGTTTATATGTTGACTGTGTGGACAATTGTGAGTTAGACTGTGGGGGTCAAATCTATGACTTCAGATAAGTTATGTTTATCCTTTGAGTTCCTCAGGAAAATGGTAAAAATAATAAAATCTAGATTTTTAGTGTTGTGAAAGTTGAGTGAAATAATAAAACTCCCATGCTTTATGCATAGTAAGCAGTAAAACAACATTGCCTATTGTATTTATTTTTCAATGATAATATTCATTATGTTTTAAACTAAGGCTTAAATAAATGAACTTTACATATTGTATCAGCTATTGTCTCAAGACATTGTTGCAAAAGTTGAGCAGGTCTAGATATAACTTTGAAAAATGTGTCAGACCCTTGACTGCTTAAGGAGGTCAAAAACATCAAGCTCCCATGTAGAGAAATCCATTGCCACCGGTGACATTTTTACTAAGAAAGGATTAAGTAAATAAATTGTGTGTGTGTGTGTGTGTGTGTGTGTGTGTATACCACACAGAGATACAGACAACAGTGTGGTGATAGCCAGAGGGAAAGGGTGGTGGGAGGAGCTGGCGGTGGGGAAAGGGAGCGGGGAATGTGGATAGAAGGAGACTTTGCTTGGGGCTATGGGTGCATTATGCACGATATAAAGGACATTTTATTGAATTGTATACTTGAAACTGATAGTTTTGTGAACAAATGCCACCCCAATAAATTTGAAATAAAATAAATTAATTGAATATAAAATTATTTATAGACTGCGACAAGGTTTACAGCCTCCACGAATTTTAAAATAATGAGCAAAATCTTAGCACTGAGCATTTTTGCCTTTGCTCTTTCACCCCCTCCAGGTTAATTAATCCTTCTTTCTTAACTGTATGTTCTCGCCAGAGTGTCTTAATAAAAAAGCTGAACAAGCCCCATCTCGGCAAAGGGAAAGCCTACAATCTTAAAGTCAACTCATTATTTTAAGAAATTCACTATATTTTTGGATTTTGGGTTTGTTTTGTTTTACCCTGTGATGTTAAAGCTCAACTGTAAAGTATTTTATTAAAATCCCCATAGTTCTTTTGCAGTTAAACCTGTAAGGTCTTGGCTAACTCTGGGAATATACTCTGTGCTCGTCTTTTTAAGCATCCACAGATAATTTGAGCAAAATACTATTGAATGGTAAAGATACCACTGAACAAATCAGTAAAATTATTTATCTCTCCCAAATACCTTATATTTAGCAAAATTTCCTTAAGGAATTTGGTGTAGTACTACATAGAAGGTATTTTTTCTCTTCATTACTTTTTTTTGTTTAGTAATTGCATAAGCTCAAAGAGTAAAGAGAGCATGGGGGTAAAGTAAAGGGCTGTCCTCCGTTCTAGATGGTACTGGAATTGCAGAAGTTTACAGAGGCTGTAATACCAAAATGTAAGAGCATGACCTTCAAAACCTCTTCATACAACATTTTATAGAATTTCAGAAGACATTTCAGAATGTGCATTCACATAAACCTTAAACTAGATTGCTTTTAAAATTTGAAGTGAAATCAAGATATGTTGAAGTGTTTTCTTTGGACCAAATCAATTGAAAGGAAATAAAGTCAAGGAAAAGTTGAATACTTTGACATCAAAAACGCCCCATAATTCTTAGAAGCCAACATGTTTTATGAGAGCGACACAACAAACCTCAATATGTGACATAATCATAGGTCCTTTGAGCTGAATGTATCCCACGATGTTGAGAAATAGACGACTCTTATCTTCTCTGCCACGTTTTTCTTCCCACCCCATTATAACCCTGACATCTTCTTTCTACAAAAACAATTCTCTTGAAAAAATCTGGTATCAATCAGTATAAAATTGCATTAACTCTCTCAGGAGTATTTGGAGGTTAAGCTGTGGAATTAAAAGTCGAGTTTATTGCAACAGGGATTTCATACACAAGCAACCTGATAAGGCTGCATTTGTGTGCCTATGTCTGTACACATATTTGTATCTGTGTGCATGTGAAGTGATGAGGAAGCTGTCCCCGAAACCCCCTAGTTACTCATTTCATTCACTGGTGTGTGAGGCTGTTGACTTATCGACAATGAAAGCCCTAGATGAGCCGAGGGAGCTGTGTTTGATTAGAGGAGTAGGTTTTTTTGATGTGTATGCTTGGGGACTTCTCCTGGGAGGAGAGTTTGAATAAGAATTAGCTTTCAAGATACGCTCTAATCAGAGTAAAATCGCCCGAACAATAATACTCGACCTGTGGTCTAAGGTCTAAGCATCACTGTGATTTGGTAGCCCTGGAAATGTTAACACATTTGTCCAATCAGTGCTGCTTGTCACCGTATCCCCTGCCTGTCATTCTAATTTTGAAAAATGACAACATACAGCCAGTTATGAACAGACACCAGGCCACATGTGTGCCACACGTAACCACAAATCCCAGGCCCAATGTGTTAGCATGTTAATTATGTAACACCCAGTTCAGATAATTTAATCACGCCATAAAGAGGATCCAGTGATTTACCACTTAAAGTCAGATGCATCTGTTGCCTTTAAATCTCTAGGCCAGATTCAATTTTCTGCTTCTCTCAGCTTCTTGCACAACCATGGTTTCTGAGGAGGAGAGTGCAAAGCACAGAGAAATTACTGAGCTGGTTTTAACCCAGCTGGTTTATTTTTTATTCTTCAGAATTGCCTTAGGTCCTCTGAGGTCCTTGATTTAATTTTCTCAACCCCAGAAGGAGCAAATGGAAAAGGCTCAGAGCAGCATGAACGTTGTTGTTTCAGGAGCAGTGCCGTGAGTGCACATTTGTCCTGCTCAGAGTGAGGCTTCGCCTCCACCTACGCTCTGAGGGGGCAGCTGTGATGTCTCGATGGGATGGGAGAAAAATCAATATGCATGGCAATCTGCTGTGGTGCCCATGGGACCACGGAGGGAAAATACGCTGTGTGCCATCAGTGTGTCACAAATGAAGGTTGCCCCCAGCAACCAGGGCACCTCTGTGTTAAATTGGTGACTGACGGGAAGGAGCAATGGCTGTAACAGCAGAAACAGATATTCCTACTTCTTCATGTCTCCCTTTCATCACTTGCTTCAAAAATTCTCCTCATTCTTCGGCCCCTGCCCTGTCATCGTTTGTGTGACATGTCTGGGTATTCAGCAAAAAAGTGGAATTGGACGTGAAGAAACTCAGATACTGACTGAAATAATAAAAATGATAAAGACACCCCTGCTGGGACTTAGGGAGGGGCAGTTAGTGGCATTTGACCAGAGAAGGGGAAACATAAGAGCGCTTCTATACTTTGAACAAGCGCTTACAAAGTGGAGGCACACAAACCGTTTCCTGCAGTGAGGGGATGGGAGGTAGCTTTTTAGTCATTAAATGCCCTGAGGTGGTGGTGGGGGCGGGGCAGAGAAAATAATTTCTTCTTAGTTAGAAGTACTTGGAACTGTTTATTTTCTTAAATTATGTAGTTTGCCAAGGAGTGAAGATGGATGATACACTTAAAAGCCTACGGAACCAGCATTTTTCTTCAGGAAAGCCAGCCTACAGGGTGTTCACATGGGAGGTGGAGGCAGCAGGAGCCTCATGGTTTTTTCTCTTTGAAGCCTTGCATACCCACTTCATAGACCCAAGACGCTGTGTCCCTTTAGAGAGTGCGTGAGTGTCCCAGCAGAGGTGTGGAGCTGTGATATCGGGTGCCGATGGTCACTGGGTTTCTGTTCACACTGGCGGACACCCAGGAAGGCAGCCAGTGTCTGCTCTTCTTTCTGTAAAAGGATGGTCAGTTCAAAAAAACTAGTCTTAATACTGTACTGATGGTTCCTGGGAGATTTCTGAGATTGGACTTCTCCATTACTGGGAAATGGTTATTTTTCACACTAGTTTAGAAGGCTGTGTAGACCCTCCTGGGAATGTAAGTGCTTGCCCCTTTCAAAGAAAATGACCTCATGGAGACAGTCATGTCAACTCAGTGCTTGTTTTCCTTTCAGGAGCTCTGTTCTCAGGATGTATTCCAGCTGTCTTTTGTCTCCATAGGAAGCAGTTGACTACTAGTAAAAAGAGTTCATATACTTGTGAAGCCCAATGTGGATTATTCACATAGGATAGAAGGGATCTCAAACTTATGATTCCTTACCCATGCAAGATGTTCAGCACCTTGTAGATGCCGCCACCACCCCCTGAGTTTCCTGTGCCCAGACAGGGTCAACCCCATCATGTTCTTCTACATCACTGCTGTTGGCGAGTCTTTGGGCTGTGTCTCCTTGGAGCTGTTTGCAGACCAAGTTCCAAAGACAGCAGAAAACGCTCATGTTCTGAGCACGGGGGATGAGGAAGGATGTGGTTATAAAGGTTTCTACTTTCACGGAATTATTCTGGGATTTACGTGCCAGGGTGGTGACTTCACACACCACAATGGCATAGCCATCTCTCTATGGGGAGAACTTTGATGATAAGAATTTCATCCTGAAGCACACAGGTCCTGGCATCTTGTCCATGGCAAATGCTGGACCCAACACAAATGGTTCCTAGTTTTTCATCTGCACTGCCAGGAATGACTGGCTGGATGACAAGCATGTGGTCTTCGGCCAGGTGAAAGATGGCACGGATGTTGTGACAGCCATGGAGCGCTACGGGTCCAGGAATGGCAAGAGCAGCAAGAAGATCACCATGACTGACTGGGCAATTCTGATAAATTTGACTTCTGTTCTATCTTAACCACCAGAACATTCCTTCTGTAGGAGAGTCCCCCTTCACCCCCATCTGCTTGGAATGTTCTATAATCTTAATGTTTCCGCCACAGCTCATTGGGTTCCATGTTTTCCCTACTCCTTCCTTCCAAGTCTAGCTGTATTGCAGAGTTAAATTTATGATTATGAAATAAAAACTGAGCAAAAAAAGATACTCAGGAAATACTTATTAAATGAATGAAAGCTAGTTTGAAGTCAGGGTGGTGAGGGTGTAGAGACAAAAGACAGAGAGTTTCTTGTGAGTGGGGGTAGTACAAGTTGGATTAGGATGGGAGGACCCATATTGATTCCGTCAAGGCTACAGGGATACTCTTTATGCCAGTTAATATAAAATAAATTTGTACATTTTACGAGTAATAATAAAACACATGTGTACCCATGACTCAGATGAAAAAACAGCACATTTTCAATATGACTGAACCCACCTGCACAAAAACACTGGTGTTTCCACTGCCTTTCCTAAGAGGTAACCATAGGTCACCTTTCAGATAAGGGATGATGCTCCAACCAGCTGAGCCACACCAACCAAGTCCAGCCCTCTTTTCTTTATCTAGTTTAAAGATATCTTCCCTTTCTCCTATATGACTATTCTAGATCATTCTTTCAACATCAAGACATTTCTTTCCAGTTATTCCTCTCAGTCGTTGACTTACTGGCTAAGAAAATAGAAGCCATTATAAAAGAACTTGTACACACTGCTAGACCACACCCACCCACCCAGCTTCTTTTGTTCCATAGACTTGACTTTATCTCCTAAGGGCAGATGAGCTGTATGTGTCTGCTATCTAAGACCAGAACTTGCACCTGTGTGGTGGATCCCAGTTCCCTCACCTAAAACAAGGACCCTACTCTCTTCTTTCTCCTGCACCACTTGCTTTTCTGTCAGTACTGGGTTTTGCCATCCGCAAATAAACATGCTTCCAGCTACCATCGATGTTTCCTATTTTTAATATTTCTCTTGAACACTTATTTCTATGTAATATAGACAATATTTTTAATTATTCAAATCTTGTTTAAAACATAACCTTTATGACAGAATACAAGTTCCAAAAAGACAGGGATATTTTTATCTCTTTTGGACACTGCTTTATCCTCAGCAAAACAGTGCCTACCCCATTACATGTGCTCAGTAAATTTCCTGAGTAAATGGATAAATAGTGCTTTTTATGAGCTGGCCACATGCTAAATTATTTGCAGATTTTTCCCCATCAATCCATATATTGACATTATAAGGTAGGGATACAAATTCTAACTTTCCTAATGAGAAAATTTGAGCTATGGTAAAGAAAATTAATTTGCTTTTCCAAGATTACGACCAAGCTGGAATTCACATTCAGCAATAACTCCAAACCTACTAAGTTTCAGATAATGCTCCACATTCCTCATGGTTTTTGATATCACCACGTTTCATTAAGCAAGATTTATAACAAATATACCACTGTCTAATTATGAGTATCTTATTCTCTTTCTGTCACTCTCATTCCTCCTAAAATGACAAATCTTGGTAATAAGGTTCTTTCTTAAAACACTGATTTTTAGCTGTATTAGTTTTTTTATTGTTTCATTGTTTCTGTAACAAAATATCAAAAAGTTGGTAGCTTCAAACAATACACATTTATTGCATTACAATTCTGGAGGTCAGAAGTCTGAAATTTGGTCTAATGGAGCTAAAATCAAGGTGTTGTCAGGTCTGTTTTCTCTCAAGGTTCTAAAAGAGCATTGGTTTCCTTGCCTTTTCCAGCTTCTAGAGGCTACCCACACTCTTTGGCTAACAACCATCTTGTATTTTAAAATCTATCAATGGCTGGCTGAGACTTTCTCATGCTCTATCACCTTGACTCTGACCTTCCTCCTTCCCTCTTACAAGGACCCTTGTGGTTACATTGGCCCCATCGAACAATCCAGGATAATGTACCCATTTCAATACCCTTACTTTAATCACACCCACGAATTTCTTTTGCTTGTAAGGTAACACTGTCACAGATTCTGAGAATTAGAGATGGACTTCTTTGGGGGTGGGGGCATTATCCAGCATACCACAGTCTCCTCCCTGGCACACAAAGATCCATGGTCATTCCCCTCTGAGGTCTCCAAAAGTCTCAACCAATTTCAGCATCAACTCAAGTCCAAAAATCTCATCTGGGTCTCATCAGCTTCAAAGTTCATCATCTAAGTATCTAAATTATCTAAATTTTTTTACGGGTGAGGTTCTGAGTATAATCCATCTTCAATAAAAAATAAATCCTCTCTATTGGTGCAACTGCGAAACTAAAAGGCAAGTTATCTGCTTGCAAAATAATAATGGTGAGACATGCCTAAGAAAACAGTTGTAGATGCCCCTATTCAAAAAGTGAGACAATGGGATAAAACAAGGAGTCGATTGTCTTAAGAAATTTAGAAATATAACCAAAGCAAACTCCATCAAGTTTTAAAGTTTGGGAATAATCATTGTTGGTTCCAAGTTCTACAGATTGGACCCCAGGCCTTGCCCCAAAAATCATCCTTCACTTATGAAAGGGAGCATGTGGTTGCAGCTGTACTGTCTGTCACTCTTAGTGCAAGCAGGTAGTGTTTCTGGTGGTGTAATATTCTTAAAAACCTGTGGATCTCTTGTGTATGCCATGGGAATTCACTTCACTAGACTCTAAGCTAATTGACCAGGAGATGTATCAGTTTATGGAGTACTTCCTTTGATCTGCCAATGCCTGGCAATATTCCTCACCCAAAGACAACCTCTCCCCAATACCTCCTTGTGATATTCACTTTTATCTATATGGGGGACTGGGAAGGGAAAAGGGGGGGAGTGTAGGGTTTGCTGTGATTAAAGCATATTTATGGCAGCATTTTTTATTAGGAAGGGTATGATTTACAAAATTCAGACAGTACAGACAGGCACAATGAGTGACATACCCAGAATAGAAAAATATCACAGGGTTTTTATGAATAAAATTATTCAAAAGCTCACAAGAGGCTTATAGATTGAATGATACAGTGTAAAGGAAGAAATAGTAATATATGACTAATTTTTCTAAACAAAAATATATTGAATATATATTACAGTCTAGGTCATTAGGGCTTGGAAATAATAAGGTGACAAGATGTGGTCTTTGACCTCAAGAAGCTTCTGTTTCCAAAGGGGATCATAGCTTTTATAGTCAGACATTTTATAATATGACTTGGAAAGCATTATAATAGAGTTATGAATCTGGAGCCTATGATATAACAGCACATTACCAATTTGATTGGTGAAATGGACAATTTAGCACTATTTGCCTTCATCAGATTTAGTTGGGAATATTAAGAAAAATCAACAGTTCTAATGAGCCATTTGATTAGGTCAACAAAATGCGTTAGCAGATGGGCTTATTTATTGTACCACACTGGCATTAGTAAATTAGGGGCAGCATGGAAGGGATCAGAGCCTGGAAAACAGAGTTGATAAAAAAATGTAACCCAGGAAAAATAAAATCCATTGAACAAATTTACTCAAATGACACAAAACTAAAAGTAGATTAAGCATACCTATAGGCAGTCCTGGGCTCTGCAGCAAAAGAGAGCAGAATAGAAACACATAACTTTGCCTGTTTGCTCATGCTAAATGCCTCGGGGAGATCTAGTAGTTCTCAGTGATGTCTGGCCACCTCCAGAGGATACCTAATTGTTACTATAGTTTATTAAAAAAGCCCTTGTCAACGAGTCTTGGACTTTGTTCTAATTCTGTTTCTGCTACTGATTTGCTACCCCACATAACTTAAATCTCACTGTGCTTCGGTGTCTTTTCTGTAACCCAACAAGCGCACGCCGAGAGAGTCTGTATGTAAAGCACATAAGAGCTAAAAGGAAGAATGAATCATAAATACTGCCCTCAAGAGGCTCACATTCTAGTGGTGTGAGGGACAAAGACACAATGAGATGCTCTTCAGTGCACATAATGTACAATGTTTGTACAAAGTACAGACATAAAAAGAACATATTTATTCTGGCCACACCATAATTTCATAGGTAGAAAGTACTCTAATTTTTATTTTTTAAAAAACACTATGCTGCTAAGAATATATATATATATATTCAGATTTTTATGAATTGGGGCATGTATTTCCCTAGAACTCTAACAACACATCTGAACTTTGTTCTAGTCCTTATTTACACATCTTTTGTCCCTAGAACACCCTTGTCCTGTAGTAAACCATAACTTGAAGGAGTCTCCCCAAAACTTTGGGGAGGGTTTAGGCCTGTTCTGGGGGAGAGAGGAGCTCTTCTTCACTATTCTTTTGGTATGCATCTTGCTCCCTTGCTTGCATGCACACAGAGCTCTCAGTGCTTGACCTGGTCTGCCTCTGAGGTGACACCCAAGAGCCTAGGCTGGATCAATGCCAGATCTCCCTGGTGCTTCCACCACAGCATGAAATGACCAGAGTACAAAAATGGTGAAGATCGAAGCCCCAGTAGATAGATTCTGAACACTTCTGAAAATCCTTGAAAAGGAATTGTTAGGAAAGTTGACCATTCATTTTGGCCTGTGAGCATTCACTTGTATTTCATAATAGTCTGACAAATAATAATCTACTCTCTGCTCAAGAGTTATCTGTGAAGAGAATATTGGAGAATTCATTGTTTCATAGATCCATAGCCCTTGCTTCCCAAGGTTATGTTCCAGTGTGTGTTGGGAGGGATCTTTTAGGACACAGTATTTGATAAATAAATGGCTATTAACACCACTAATTTTATTCTAAACTTCTTAAATGTTCACTACTATTATATATGTTTTGAGCTCTCCACAAAACTGTGAATATCTACAGTGATCTGCCTTTACTTTTCTTATTCACATTATACCACAAAAACAGTATTGTATTTGGGGTCTGGAGAAGGGATGACTATAGCCTGGGCATCAAACAGAGAGAATTTGCTATTGAATCATTTGGTGACCTTAGGCAAATTACCTAAACTGCCTAAGTCTTAATTTCTCAGTAATAAAAATTTTAAAAATCATGTTTCTTCTTTTGCTAAGAGAATTAAATAAAGTAATTCAGTAGAGTATTCAAGATAGTGCCTGAACCTAGTCAATTCTTAATGGTAGCACTGTTAGCAAAATCAAATAAATGAATGAATGACTGAATAAATACATAAATAAATACTATATTGTATTTGGAGGTGTGAGTCCTTGTGCATATAAAGTTCTATCAGAATTTTAATCCTTATGAACATTTAGACAGTTTTAATTTTTGAGCTAAGGTGGTGGGACTATTTTAAAACTAGAAATCATAATTTGGGATGGTGATTTATGTAGGCAGGGCACAATCACCACCCACCTTACCCACCTCTGCCTACATAATGTCAAGAGGCAGATTCACTGTGAAACTAGTGAAACTTCAATTTCAAGGCCTCTCATTTTCACTGAACTCTTTACAAGGCCCCAGGAAGAGCTGTACAGTTATGTATTAAATTGTATAATTTCAGGGGCTCCTAAAGTCTAGATATGCCTCTGCCCTAATCCCAAGCCACTTCTTAGTATATGGCTGTGTTTGTTTAAGGAGATTCACATCCTTCACATGCTAAGTGCACCGCATCTTAAGGATCATGGCTCACTTTTCACTGACACCAAATCTCTCTTTAGAGTATGTTCATTGAGTCCTGCAGTCACTCTTGGAAATGCCTTCACTGAGAAGGTCTTCAATAAATTATCTTATTAAGTGCTTAAAAATACACTTCTATTTAGTAACTTTTGTACATTGTTGTGCTGGTTTGAGTAACGCCCACCTGATGACTCATCATGGGCGAAATAGAATTTGTCATGAGAACATAGAACTCGCAGTGTATTATTAAAATAAATTAAGCAAAAGAAAAATTTGAAAATAATACACTAGTTCTGGAATGAGGAGAGGAGAAAAAATAATAAATGATATCTTTATGTATTTTCTCTCATTTTTAATAACAGAAATGGCAGATGGAAAAGGCAAAACAAACAAACTGGCAGAAACAACCATTCATTATAAATAGAGTTTAGCCATTGAAAAAAACATAAGATGATTAAAAAGTGTGTGTATTATTGTGTGATTCTTAGGCTGGTTAAAGAAAACACATTCCGCATTTGGAATACATGGCTCCAGCTGTCTTCTGATTCCAGACGAGGAGACCGTCTGACAAAGTGACATCGATTCTATTCCATACTGTTGACCTCGAGCCCTGGTTTAATCAGCTTGACATGAGTTTTGCAAGACATAAAATGTGTGTTAATGATGTTGAGATGAGAATGCTAGAATCAAAGCCATTTTGTAGTTAATGAAACCAGTGAAAATTTAAAGAGAAGCAGAGTGTAGTTTAATGCTATCGTTTTCAGAATAATAATCTGTTTTCTCTCATTCTTGAATATTGTGTCTCAAATAATACATTTTGCATGGAATTTAGATGATAAAAAGAAGC
>VMDR010033983.1:0-11196 GCA_007922815.1 Macrotus californicus
CCTTATGAGGCTATGATGGGATTTAAATGAAATTATCTGTTTAAAGTTTATATATATATGAGTGCCTGGTATATATTAATCAGTTATGTGTTATTATTATTATCTTTATTTTATAGATGAGAAAATTGTACATAAAAGTATATGAGAGGCTCAAAATTTTCCCAAGATCAGTTAGCGTACTGAAGGGGGATGTAAGCAAAGTTAATCTTATTTAGCTATTTTAAATTTTATTCTAAATTTTCATAGGATTGTTGTGAGTTTTAAAAGATGCAGAAGATACTCTAAGTGCTCAATGGAGTGTAATTTAATTACTTGTCTAGCTGATTTTGGATAGACTCTCTAACTTTCCATAATTTCTCATTTCAAAACCTTATATTTTTGTATTTATCACTATTGCATTAGTAAATGCAGCACTTCCTGTGGTTTTAGCAGATTGATACACCAAAGGCCAGTAAAGCTTCAGGTACTAAAGTCCCCCACATTCCACAGTGACATGGTACAACTTCCATTGTGAAGTTCAAAGAAGATGGGCTAAAACCAGATGAACCAGCATTAAATCTTTATACATTTCCAGTGCATCTGCAGAGTCAAAGGACAATTTATTTATTAATGGAACACCAGAAAGGCTTTGGTACCACTCAAATATTTTACCCACTGGGACAATGTAATTAGTCCACAGTTAAAGGAAGAATACATCTCTTTTCTGTTTAAATTTTTCTGAGGTCAGCCCATGTGATAAACCACTAATATATTCATAGTTATTTTTCATATATTCATTGTTCCCACTAAAGTATAAATTTTCTGGAGCAAAGAAAATGCCTTTCTTTATTGATCCTCAAAGTTTATGTCAGAGTCTGTGGTCTATCAAAATTGCTGACAGATTGGAGATGTAAGTAGCCATTCAAAGTTGTCTAGACGATGATCAACTCATTAAACTAGACTATCTTGGATATCACTAAAAAAATAAGACTTTGATATTAATTATAATCTATCATGTACATATCAGGATTTCTGCTTCAGCAGCTCATTGGACCAAGTACACACATTCACAAGCATCTCCCACTGACTTTGCAAGTGCATAAAAAACTAATTGAGGGCACAGTGTTGTCCTTAGTAGCACTAACTCAATATTATGCATCCCATGTATTTCATCCTCAGATACTCATTCTATCACTTAATTATATAAGCTTGGAGAAAAATTAAGTTGATGGATGATTATATCATAATTGCCTTTCTCATGGGTAGAAAGGAAATGACATTGGTAACTTCAATGTGGAATAATGGGTCAAACAGTGAGCTCTGTAGAGAAAGCACATCGGTACCAGCTTGTGGTTCAACAATAATGCAGCTAACATGGTGAGAAATTAATATAATAGTGGTGCGTAGAAATTAGTCAATGTTTAAAACATGAGAAATTTCATCTAAAAATTGAGATATTCAGCTTCAATTTAGAACATTGTTAAACCTGGAAACACGGGACCGGTATATTCCATAGCCATTTCTTTAGTCTAGAAACGGCTGCGTCCTTTATCCTGGAACTTGAGCCCTTCAGACTGTGATGGTTTGCTGTAGTCACGACCCTTCGCACGATTCATGTGTAAGCACTTACTTGTGTCCTGTTTCAGCCATGTTTCTTTCCCAACCATGCACTCTACAGCCTTTTGCCTCAAGCATTGATTTTAAGTCAGGAGTTGATGTGTGGAAACAGTTCACTTGTTCTTTCTGATTTCATGGAGTGTAAATTAGAATAGGATGAATTACAAATGTTAGGTGTACTACTTCTCCTAAATATGCCCACTGAAAACATCGCTAATACTTTATAGCACTTATTCACGTTGACTCCAAAGATGGCTGCAGAATCCTTCTTAACCTTAGGGATCCAGGAAATTAAACCAAAGGCTCAGAGTTGGCTATGCATGAATTATCTGTTGGTGTGTAACCATTATTACCACAATCTTAGTGACTTAAAACAACATACATTCATCATCTCACGGTTTCTGTGAGTCAGGTGCCTGCATACAACTTAGCTGGGTCTTCTGCTTCAGTATCTTATAAGGTTTCCAGCCAGATGTCGCCTGGGGGCGGATTCTTATCAGAAGATTGACTAAAAAAGAATTTGTTTCCAAACTCAAGTGATTCTGGCAGCAGTCTGATGCAATATTCTGTGCTGACAGCCAGCCATACCTAGAAGTACATGGTATGCTGCTGGAAGAAAGTTCATGGGGACGATGTTTGTTGTTTTTTGAGAGCATGCAAAATTGTATAATGTACTAACATATTAAGTACTTAAAAACCTTCTTATTTTTAGGAAATACCGCTAAAGAAATTACCTTACAAGCACACAAAACTTAGCCAGCCAGTCTCTTAGCACCGTGCTGTTTTGTGGTAGTGAAAAATGATGAATGATTGACATGCATAGAAATTCGTGTCTTTAAAATGATTTAGCGTAGCGCTATTGAAAAACGGGGCTGTGCAATTGCCATTTTTGAACTGTGCTTTGAGAAGGATGGGGGTGTCTCGAGGACATTTAGGTGGCTATTTAAGGAAATGAGGGCAAGTCAGGATTATGCTTGTCCTCCACCCTCACTTAACCAGATCTCCATTTTATCTGCTTGAAAGAGTCAGTTTCTGAGTAAAGATATCCTTTGCTGGGGGTGGGGAGTGGGGGGGGGGGGCCTAATGGTTCTTGTTATGGGTTGAATCTCCTAAAAGTTGTGTAAGTCCTAACCCCAGTGCCTGTGAGTGGGCCCTTATTTAAGATAAGAACATTAGGGTAAGCCCACCTCCATACAACCCTGTCCTTTTAAAAATAAGAACTTTGGATACAGAGGCAAATAGGAAGAACATTGTAGGAAGATGAAGGCTGAGACTGGAGTGATACATCTATCAGCCAAAGAGTGTCAAACATTGCCAGCAAGCCACCAGAAGCTAGGAGAGAGGTAAAGAATAGATACTCCTTCCCCGCCTGAGGAAGGGATCAGCCCTGCCAAGGTTGGTTTTGGACTTCCAACTTCCAGAACTGGGAGAGAATAAATTTCTGTTGTTTAAACTACTTATTTGGTGATACCTTGCCGTGGTAGCCCCAGGAAATTATATATTTCTACTGCAAAGAGAAAGTTGGACACTCATTTATTAAAAAATGATATACACATTTAACATTCCCTTCCTTAGGGTAACTTTACAAGGTTCTCCCTGGCACCTAAGACTCATG
Organism: Macrotus californicus; assembly: GCA_007922815.1. Taxonomy (NCBI): domain Eukaryota; kingdom Metazoa; phylum Chordata; class Mammalia; order Chiroptera; family Phyllostomidae; genus Macrotus; species Macrotus californicus. The sequence continues at coordinate 3,212 of VMDR010033983.1, forward strand.
GATATGTTATTTGGGTAAGCCAAGTCCTACCTGCCCATGAAGTTCAGAAAAAAATGGAATTTGGGTAATTTTTTACATCACCCTGAAAAGGGATTTTAACCCTGTTCCTAAAATACAAGCCTGACTATCCCCGAGAAAAGCATTCCTGCACAAGGCATGACAGTAACCAGATGTCTACCCCAAATGAGCCAATGATGAAAGATGATGATATGTCATTAGAGTAGCAGCCAAAGCAGAGGAGTAAAGAAAAAAATAGAAAGAGTAAAATGGAACTGTTGAACAAGAGAAGTGACAGATGAAACTGCAAAAGGCGCAGTGATATTCATGTGGTGCACAAAAACATAACATCTGTAAAGAAAACTTTATTTCCAATGATACCCTGATGGCCTGAAAAATGAAATGCAAGAAATATCTTACCTTACAAAGCAAAATTGAAAAAAGATGTCAAGAGGGAGAGAAAATGTAGGAGACTTGCAGGATATATCTAGGAGAACCAGGAGACCAAGTGTGTGAGTTCAAGGACATCCAGAAGGAGAAGTCTCCCAGAAAGAAAGAGGTGAGAAGAGGCAGCCTTGAAACATATAAAAACTACCCTAATCTAAAATTATTATCACATTATTAAAAACTACCCTAAGTTAAAACAATATTAAATCTAATTCATCAGGATAGAAGAACTCATATGGCAGATTGAGTTTATAAGAAAGATACATCTAATCATAACTTTATATATTTCTTGAACTATAAAAATAAAAAAACTCTTGAAAGCGCCAAGAATACTAGGAAAGGCCAAATCCTATTAGTCATATAGGCAGGTGTTGAAATTAAAAATAATGTAGCTAAAAGGTGAGAACAGGAAAAGACCTTTGAGAATAATTTGTTATTTATTCATTCTTTTTGTAATCTACAGGCTCCCTTCTACACCTCACCAAAACATACACGCGTACAGACACACACACACACACACACACACACACACACACTCATACTCACACAGACTCTCCACTGTGGGGGCTGAAGTATTTCTAAAATGTTGCATGTAAAAGGTATTTCTGCTCATGCACATTCTAGACAAAAGTACTCTGCTCTGTGGTAAGCTTGGGATGTCATATTATGCCATCACGTGGCACATTAATTTCATGAGGATAATAAAGTCATTTAAGTTCTACATTCCAGTGGCTATAGTTATCACAATACCTATTGACGGCAGGGTCAGAGCTACCAAATGAAAGTCCTGGTATAAATAAAATATATGTCAGCCATTTTGAAATTTTTAAATATTTTTAAAAGTTCAAATTCATGATATTTATATGTATTCATGTCTTTGGTGTCTTGATGTCTTGATGTCAATTTGATGTCTTTGGTGAATTGTTTTATTAATTTAAATCTTGTGTCTTTTTCAAAGTCTAATGTCCTTTAAAGCATTGTTTATTATTCTGTATGTAGGTTCTAATTCATTCTGGAATATTTTAAACAGAATGAGCCTAGTCACATGTAGGGTAAATCACATGACACCTTCCTTTGATTGATATTTACTAAGCTCTGAGATAGTAATTATCAAACTTCATTGTTCAGAAGTTGCATATAGAACCTTGCTAACAGTGCAGATTCCCCCGTTCAAAGTCAGACTATCTTGCTTTGAGCAAGACTTGGAGACACACATTTTTTAAGCAACTAAGTGATTCCTTGTAGGAAGTCCTTGTGCCTAACTTAGTGATTTATTCCTCAAAGGGAAATGCTCTCAACCTAGTGCATAAATCGAATGAGGCGGGCAGCCTTCTCCTTCACATCATCACCTTCCACTACCCAAATTTTTGACAAAGTTTTTCTATTTTCTTTGCCCTTCTGGAATTTGTTGTTAATCTTCTTCTTAAGTGTGTTTTCTTTCTTTTTTTCGAGTCTCTAGAGCTCATTTATCTATAGGAATAAGCTGATGGCCAAGAAGCATTTCTTCATGTCTTGTATTTTTTTATGCTTGGGCTGCCTTAACAAAGTATCAGAGACTGGGTGGCTTAAACAACAGAAGTTTGTTTTCTCATAGTTCTGCAGGCTGGAAGTCCCAGATCAAGCTCCAGGGCAGGGTCAGCTTGTAGTGAGGGCTTTTTCCCTGCTGCCTCCCCTGCTATGTCATCCCATCACTTTTCCTCAGTGTGTGAGCAGGAGAGCAAGATCTCTGGTGTCACTTCTTATGCACAGCCCCCCTTTATGACTTCATTTCCCATTAACTACTTGCTTAGAGGCCCCAGCTCCCAATATAACAACACTGGGAATTAGGATTTCAGCACATGAATGTTAGGGGACACAAACATTCAGTCCACAACCATGCCATTCCTCCTTTTCTCTATCTTCCTCTAGCATGGAGTCTCCTTACATCTATGGAACCCACAAAGAAGGCAGGAAGTAAACATATATGCAGGTCCTCAGCACTCTCCTTCCTATAGGGCACACTCTGCTGGTCTTGCAGTCCTCCTGGGCATTCAAAATCCTTTCGGATATTTATTATTCATTGAACCTCTTGAGAAAATTTGACATCTGCCACTATTATAACAATTACTTTGACTCGCTTCTAGACACTTGAAAAGTATTTAAATTCGTGGAAACACATTTGATCTCTAATAATTCTGTTACTTTTCAGTGGCTTGCAAACCCCTGGAGATCCCCAGCAATTATATTTATTCCACCAGGTGTGAGTTTTAATAAGAGAAGTCCTAATTAACCAATTATTAAATTGACTAAATATATAACTCAGCTGGCTCCATGTGACTAAACAAGACATTTGTTTGCATATGTGTTTGGGTATTTATAAAGAGCTATGCTTTCTTTTCATTTTTTTACAATATAGTCATGCAAGATCTTTAAAAAAGCACAAGGCAAGAAAATTAATGTCATATATAGATGAGGTAATCTAAAACTTACATTGTCCTTCCTAGTCACTGGGAGAGTGATCCAGGACAAATTAAAAATTCCATTCTTGACTTTCCTCATCTGTAAAATAAGCATGTTGGATTAGATAGTCTGTAAGTCCTTTTAAGCTTTTAATTCTATGCTTCTGTGGTTTTATGAACTATCTATCTATTCTAACTGACCAGACAGAAACCCATAGGTGGATTTCTATGTACCCAGCAGAACCTACCAAGCTGCTTACATCAAAAGAAAAGTAAAAAGGCAATATTAATCTCTCCAGAAATTGCCATGCATCATAGGAAGGATATAGGTGAAATGCTAGAACAACTCTAAGCTTCATTTTGAGGGATTTTATTCCTGTGGGTCATACCCACAGGCTTTTCTGACCCACAGTCCTAAAGGTAGACGTGCATTTCACGGTAAAGTGAACTCTATTACAAGTGCGGTGCGGAACCTGCAGAGAGAGAAGAGCAGGGTTCAGAGACAAGGTATTTTTTGGCTCCATATGGAGGCTCTGGTCTCTCTGGTCATTATATTATACAACACTACAGTCACTTTGCCACGTGAAGAGAGACTTTAGTTCTTGTTTTTATTTTCTCCTGAATTATTAGTAAAGTTTGTTCCTGCGAAGGAATGCTGCTGTCCAGGTACTTGCAGTGTATGGCTTTAGAAGTGTCACCAAAAGAACTGCTATAAAAACGACCTTCCACAGACCACATTTAGACTTTGATTATTTCTTGAAAATCTGCAACAAGCTTTCCAACTGGTCTGTGCAACTCAGGTCTCTGCTCCAGCGGAGGAGAGTTTCGATCAGCTTAGGAGCTGCAGGAAAACCCCACTGTCTGATTGAGGAAGTAGGAAGCCCAACCTGGGCCAGACAACACTTCTGATATTTATCAACTACTTTTGATATTTATTTAGCTATTCATAAAATTTCTATTAAGTGCCTGATCTATTTAGGTGGGCTTAACCTAAGCTTCCAGCAACAACGAAACACCTCAAGTGTATTTAATGTTATTTATATTCTGTATCCTTTGACATCTTTTCTAACACTGCTCCTCTTCTGAAAAAAAAATCCTTTCACTTCTTTCACCACCTCCACACAAAGATACATACCTACTTATCTACAAAGCTCAATATAAATGTAATTTCTGTGTATTTGAATCAATTCCTTTGTTTCACCAAACAGTTATAAGGCAATAATGCCTTTTTCTGTGACCAGAAGAAAGGTAACATGTGAAAGAAAAATAGAATGTCCTCCTTCATTAATCTTTTCACAGCACTTTTAATGTACACTTTGTGTATGGATAGAATACATACAGGAAAGACATAAATCATGATTCTGGAACTTGGTGAATTTTTCACAAAATGAACACACCCAGAAATCAGGTCCCAGATCCAGAGAGTATATTAGCAGCAAATCAATAGTCCCTGTCTTTCCTGCTGTTACTTCCCCACAAGGGTAATGACTGCCCTGATTTCAATTATCTTAGATTAGTTTTCCCTCTTTTCAGCTTTTGGAGTCAGACATTGCTAATTGTCTTGTGAATGATTTCTTTTGTTCAACATTATGCTTGTGAGATTCATCAATGGCTTACATACATTTTTACATGTATATATACATATACATGCATGCATATATATATAATACATTCACATAAATACAAATATACACATACACACATGCGTACATAATATATACATATGCATTTTTGGGGGGTCTGGACTAAGAAATAGAAATGCTAGGCATACAAATGGTGAATTTTAGTGGTTATTACCACTCAACAGTGGTTGAACAATTTACATTCACAACATCTGTTTTGAGTGTCCAGTTGCTGAAGGTTGGTTGGATCCAGGTCTGTTATACGCGGGCTGCCTAGACCATTTTCTACTTATGTCAGTGGAAGAAGTGCAGGAGGAATGAGTGGAAACATGCATCGCTCTTCGGGCCTTCGTTGAGAACCAGCATACTGACTTTTGTCTATATTTCATTGGTCAAACACAGTCATACGGCCAAGCTCAACATTAATTTAGGCTCCATCTTTAGTGGAAAGAGCTAAAAATTCACATAACAAATATGCGGATACAAAGAAAATTGAACATTGGGAACAACAATGCAGTCTACCACAGTTTGCTCTTGATGACATTTATTTATATTCCTCCAACACACGATGTATTCACTTCCCAAGACACTCTAAAAGTCTTATCTGATTTTGGTACTGGTCCCAAAGAACAAATTTTATGCTTTATGGCTGGTTAGCATTTTCCTCCTTCTATTTGAAAGCTTTTTCGGGGGGATAAAAAGTCAGCCTTACGCAGGGCTCACACAGGGATAAGATAAACTAAATCAATAAACATTATTATTTAGAAGAGTGGTGTGTAGGGAACAGATAACAATCACTGATTCTTAGGAATTCTGGGATCTGAATGGACAAAGGCTGCTGTAGCTGGCTGGCTATTCTTGGGATGTGGAATGTTCCTTGATTGGACACTGAATATGCTCTCTCAAGGATAAATTCAACCATTCCTACACAAGGCAGACAGGGCGGTGATTGATTATGTTAATCAAATCTTGTTTTACTTTTTTAGCTAATCATCATATATTGGGTGGATATTGAAAATAAATTTTTTAAAAAAGAGAATTCACAAATGGGAGAAGTGAACACGTGATAACCTTAACTATTGATGTGGGGTAGAAACTACCTCCTTTAAATTATGGAATCATTAACACAGTAACTAGGAATATGATTCGAGCTATCCTGTCCCAAAATGTTCATCAGGCATATTACGTGATATGTGATGAACTTGGGAATGGCACAGAAAGCTCTAAAACATGCCTCATTTTTGCTAACCTCCTTTGATTCACAGGAATGTGAATAATATTTTGTTAAAGGTACTCCACCTTTAGTGTGTTCACAGTATTTTATTTCTACATGGTTTTGTCTGCTAACAGATGAGGCAACATGTACCACCAAAACCCCTGCCACATTCACCACTTTCCAGCAGTTTCTCTCCGGTATATACTGACACCTACTCATCAAATCTGAAGTGGTGTTGGATTAAATCTAGGTTGAAGCCCTGATTAAGAGTGTGTCAGCTTTGTTTTTGCCTGTCTTTGTAGGGTTTTTGACTAAGAACCTGTTGCACTCTGTTGAACTTAGTCCTTTGATAGCTCGCAAACTCTAACCTTTCTTTGTTCCGCTTTTTAGTTGATTTTTGCTTAGGTTGTGCTCTTCCCCTACAAGCAAAATTAGCGTTCAACAAATAAACTGATGGGCTAATGACTCATGGACTTCTGTTCCCTTTAATATCTGCCAAGGCTTCATTATGTCTCCATGGTCCAGCAAAGGCCTTTGGGGTGCTAACTCTTAGATTCTTGGTCTCCTGCTTATAGCCAGATTAAATATCTCTAGGGTAAAGATAGTTTTTTGAGATTAGTATATCTCAATAAAGTTTTTTCCCTACTGAATCTTAGTCATTTTTTTTATGTTGCTGCCACATTAAAACAGAAAATTTCTGTATTATGTTCAACGTTCCTTTTCTGTTATGGGTGGGGCACTGGTCTGATACCAGTTACTCTATTCTATACACAAGTAGGAAGCTTTTATAGCATTTATCTATTATATTATAAAATCTATTATACTGTGTGATCATCTTTCTATATGTATCTATTTCCTTGAAGACTATGAGGCCAGGAATTTCTTGAGGGCAAAAATTGTTGTTAAGTGAATATTTTATGGTATACATGACACAATACATTATATAATTTACACTTTCAGGGATGAATTATAGCACAGATTCCTTTGGGAATACAATCAATCATGTGAGCTCCAACCAGAAAAAAAAATTCATATGCAAATGTGTTACAGAACCCCGCCAATGCTGTTCTGGAACAGCTGCCTCCAAGTAGCATGACTCCCAGTGCAAGAGTTTGGTGGAAAAAGAAAGGGGTTATTTATTTAAAGGTTATACAGATTTAGAATGATGGCAAATTTCTGCCATTAAGTCCCGCTCCTTTTTAAAACCACCCCAAAACACATAGTCCTGCCTCCCTTTGCCAAACCAGGCCAGTTTCAGAACACACCAGTCAGAGGTGCTGTCTTTCAGAAAATCTGAAATCTGCATCTCAGCACTTCCGGTCACAGTTCAGCTCCAAGCATCTCCTATGAATCCGGGCAGCTAGGCAGGTTCCCCGCAGCTCCATCAGCTTTGCTGCCGTCTTCTTTAAGCAAACTTGAATCTGGGTGGCTGGGCAGGTCCCCCCACCTGTCCCCCACGCCCTGCTCAACCCACGGCACCACACCGCTAGCTCTGGTGACTCACTGGACCCTAAATTTCAGACCTTCTCTCTCTTATTCCGGACTGCGTGTCTCTCTCTTTCCTTTTTTTAAACTCCAGGCTCCATGGCTTCTCCCTGACTCCCAGCAGACCTCCTTGGGCATCTGCCCTCTGCTTCTCACGCAGGCACTATATCCCAACTATGTCACCAGTTCCTGAATGTTCTCACAGTTACGTACACAATTTGCCCTGGGAGGCAGCCCTCTTCACCTAAGGAAGGCCCAGCTATTAACTTGCTATTTTTATGCAATGTATCTTAAATGCCATACCATCTACTTTCCCTTTCCCCCAGTGAAGGGTTGTGAGGGGTACTCTCTGCACCCCATTATAAACATATACTCAAATATTTGAATGCAATTGTAGGTTCAGTAAGCACTTAGTCCCATCCATGGGATAACTAGGCTTTAGAGATCACAGGGTAAAAATCCCTACAAATAAAGTTACCAACCAACCAGTTACCAACCAAAGTTTTGACTTTCCTAGTTCTGGTTATCATTGTATTAGAGCCCTGTATCACTATGCCAAAGCTTCGTGTTTCAACAGTTATTATTTTGGAATGAAAACCAAGTGACTAGTAATATAATACCTTTAATAGACATTTGTGGAATTTGAGTGGCTAACATTTAATTTTCCATGCTGAAGTCAGAGTAATATGCTTTGGAGAATTTTATCTTTATTTGCTTTATAGTATAGCAAGATGCCCATGCTACCATTACAAAAGTCAACAGGTATTCTTTTGCTATAGT
>VMDR010033984.1:0-11186 GCA_007922815.1 Macrotus californicus
ATATGCTGTTTCCTTACTACTTATTTTGAAAAAAAAATGAAATAATATGTAGCTAAAGTTACAAATTAGTTATTGAGCAAAGAGGATGATAAAAGACATTGCATTCTTTTTGTTAAATATGTGTGGCATGCATCAAATACGAGTGTTTGGCTTTTCATAATAAGAATCAGGTATAAAAACAGAAGTAGCCCTGTTAACTCTTTAGCTATCATGATCAAACTTTCCTTATGTATTTAATAAAAGAGAAAGGTACAAGCTGCTAACAACTATTTGACCTGGCAGCTAGCATATATTTTACTTTTAATTGGAGATTGAAAATATTTAACATTTGATTGGATGAAATAAATGACAATAGCTGAAACAAATATTTCATTATATGATTTTAGAAACATTTCAATTTTTTGATTCACCCTGAATTTTAAACAAGTGAACTGCTCATCAAAAGTCATGCATAGTAGTCCCAGGAAACACTCAAATTACATTTAAAACAGTAGTGTCACAAGCCTATCTTGTCATCAAAATTCAAAATGTCTTCAAAAGACTGTCAAGAAAACAAAAAGGCAACTCATGAAATGGAAGAAAATATTTGCAAACCATACATCTGATAAGGGACTTGCATCTGGACATTATAAATAATTCTTACAACTCAACAGTAAAAGACAAATAACCTAATTTAAAAATGTGCAAGAGATCAGAAGAGATATTTCTGTAAAGATGATACACAAATGGCTAATAAACACAAAAATTGCTAGTATCATTAGTTATAAGGGAAATATAAATCAAAACCACAATGAGATACCACTTCACACCAATTAGAGTGGCTATGATAAAAAATACAAACAATAACAAATGTTGACAAGGATGTGGAGAAATTAGAACTCTTATACACTGCTCATAGAAATGCAAAATGTGCAGCCAGTGGAAAATGTCTGGCAGTTCCTCAAAAGTTAGACATGGAATTTCCAGGGGGAGGTCCAAGATGGTGGTGGAGTGCATGGAAGGTACACTAGCCACCTTCCAGGACCAAACTGGAATTACAACTAAATTATTAAAAATTCATCCTGAATAAGCAGCTGGACGTTAGCGGGAGAGAAGCCTTATAACTAAAGACTTATAGAAGAAACCATACAACCATAAGACTGGTAGAAAGTATGGTGGCAAAAGAGAATTGGCTGGGCTCATGGGTAGCAGCTAAAGTTCCAGAAGGCTATTCCAATGGCTGGGCAGGGGAGGGGGAGAAGGAGTTCCCCTAAAAAGTGTGGGATCTAAACCCTGTGCTAGGCTCCCCAACCTAGAGCACCAGAACCCAGAAAGGCTATGAAAAGCAGTGGGGTTTCTGTCCACCAGGGAAAACAGCTAGAGATGCGGAGAACCTCTTAAAGGGCCAATGCACAAAGTTTCATTTGCAAGCACTTACCCTGGGCTATGGCACAAGGAGGTCAGACTGGACTAGAGCCACATGAGGAGAGTCTGGGGTTGGTGGCTTTGGGGAGAGAGCTGAAGGGTCAGCCACCAGGATTCCTGTGCTGAGTCATTCCTCATACTGCAGAAGCCAGCTTTCTTTGGCACAGCACTTCCCTCCACCCTTGGGGGAAGCAATAGCCCCAAGGACAGGAATCCCTCTCACCCCGCCTTGTGGAGCTTGAGCCTGACTGCTGAGAAGTACAACTGGAGGCAGTTTCACTGATCAAGCCTAACAGAAAGCCTGCAGGCCTAAGGCAGATCTTTGGGAGATTTGAGACTTTAGCTGATCCTCCCCTGGTCCTGTGCTCGTAAGAGCCAGCCTTGGTGTGCAGCTTGGTTCTTTCTGCACACACCCAGGCCCAGATATGGAGCCACAAGCTGTGTATCACTGATAGCTCCAAACAGGTTGCCCAGGGCCAGCCACAGGCAGCATCAGACATAGTAGTGCACCAGAGTATTTGCAGACATATCTAACAAATAGCAACAAACACAAAGAGGCAGGCAAAATGCAAAGACAAAGAAACAGGCCCAAAATGAAAAAACAAGAGAATTCTCCAGAAGAAGAGCTAAATGAAATGGAGGCAAGCAATTTATCAGATATAAAGTTTAGAGTAATGATTTTGAAGGATACTCAACAGCATAAAGAAAGACATAAACCATAAAAAAGGAGCAGTCAAATAAAGAATGACACCCTGGTTGGTATAGCTCAGTGGATTGAGCACAAGCCTACAAACCAAAGGGTTGCTGATTCGATTCCCAGTCAGGACACATGCCTGGATTGTAGGCCAGGTCCCCAGTAGGGAGTGCACAAGAGGCAACCACATATTGATGTTTCTCTCCCTTTCTTTCTCCTTCCCTTCCCCTCTATCTAAATATAAATAAATAAAATCTTTTTTTAAAAAAAGAAAGAAAGAATACCATATCTGAAATAAATAATATATTTCAGATACTGGAAAGAATAAACAGTAGGTTAGATGAAGCAGAGGATTGAATCCGAGATTTGGAAGACAATGTAGGAAAAAACACCTAAACAGGGCAGCAAAAAAAAAAAAAGATTATTTTAGTGAGGAGAGTTTAAGAAAGCTTTGGGACAACATGAAGCTTAACAACATCTGCATCATGGGGATACCAGAAGGAGAAGAGAGTGAGCAAGGGACAGAGAACCTATTTAAAGAAATAATGACCGAAAATTTCCCCAACCTGGTGAAGAAAAAAGACACGTAAGTCCTGGAAGCACAGAGAGTCCCAAATAAGATGGACCCAAAGAGGCCTACACTGAGACACATCATAATTAAACTGGCAAAGCTTAAAGACAAGAAGAGAATCTTAAAAGCTGCAAGAGAAATGCATTTGGTTACCTACAAGGGATCACCAATTAGACTGGCATCTATTTTCTCAACAGAAACATTTCAGGCCAGAAGGGATTGGCATGAAATATTCAAGGTGATTAAAAACAAGGACCTTCAACCAAGGCGACTTTACTTAATAAGGCTATCATTTAAAATTGAAGGAGAAATAATGAGTTTCCCAGACTAGAAGAAGCTAAGGAGTTTGTTACCACCAATACAGTATTGCAACAAATGTTAATGGGCTTGCTTTAGGAAGAAGAAGAAAAAGGAAAAGGAAAAAAAAAACAGAGGAAAATAGTTAAAAAATAAAATGGTAATACATATTTATCAATAATCACTTCAAAAGTAAATGGCTTAAATGCTCTAATCAAAAGACATGAGGTAGCTGAATGGACAAGAAAACAAGACCCATGTATATGCTGTCTCCAAGAGACTCACCTCAGAAAGATGCACACAAACTAAAAGTAAAGGAATGGAAAAAGATATTTCATGCAAATGGGAAGGAAAAAAATAGCTGGGTAGCGATACCTCTATCTTACAAAATAGACTTTAAATCAAGGCTCTACTAGGAGACAAAAAAGGACACTACATAATGATAAAGGGAACATCCAACAAGAAGACTTAACCCTTGTAAACATTCATGCACCCAATACAGGAGCACCTAAAAGTAAAACATATCTTGATGTATGTAAAGGGAGATCTTGACAGAAATACAATTATAGTAGAGGATTTGAATACCCCTATATGCCCCAAAATTGGACAACCTGAATGAAATGGATAAATTCCTACAAACATACAATTTTCCAAAACTAAATCAGGAATAATCAGAGAATCTGAAGAGACAGATAACTCCTAGTGAAATTAAAGCAGTAATCACAAAACTTCCAACACCCAGGAAAATAAAGTGAATTAAGCCTGTTAAAAAAAAAAAAAAAACTTCCAACAAACAAAAATCTTACACCAGAGGGTTTCACAGGTGAATTTTACCAAACATTCCAAGAAGAACTAACACCTCTCCTTCTCAGACTATTCAAAAAAATTCAAGAGGAAGGAAGAGCTCATTTTACGTGGCCAGCATTATCTTAATTCCAAAACCAGATAAAGACACTACAAAAATAGAAAATTATAGGTTAATATGCTTATAGAACACAGATGCTGAAATCCTCGACAAAATATTAGCAAACTGAATAAAGCAATGCATCAAAAAGATCATACACCATGATCAAGTGTGATTTATTCTGGAAATGCAAGGTTGGTACATCATTTGCGAATTAGTAAATGTGATACACCACATAAACAAAATGAAGGATAAAAACCACATGATCATATCAATAGATGCAGAAAAAGCTTTTGATAAAATCCAGCACCCATTTATGATCAAAAGTCTCAGCAAAGTGGGAATAGAGGGAACATACTTAAACATAAAAAGGCCATATATGACAAACCCACTGCCAGCATCATACACTCAATGAGCAAAACTACAAACGTTCACCTTAAGATCAGGAACAAGACAGGGATGTCCACTTTCACCTCTCTTACTCAACATAGTACTGGAAGTCCTGACCACAGCAACAGATAAGAAGAAGAAGAAATAAAAGACACCCAAAATGTAAAGGAAGAAGTAAAACTGTCATTATTTGCAGATGACATGATGCTGTACATAGAGAACCCCAAAGATTTCACCAAAAACTACTAGAAGTGATAAATAAATTCAGTAAATTAGCAGGATACAAAATTAATATCCCAAAATCAGTTGCATTTTTATATACCAGTAATGAACTGTCAAAAATGTAAATTAAGAAAACAATCCCATTCACAGTGGCTTCAAAAGGAATAAAATACTTAAGAATAAACCTAACCAAGGATGTGAAAAACCTGTACTTGGAAAATTATAAAACAGTAAAGAATGAAACTGAAGAAGATACAAAAAAGTGGAAGCACATATCTACAGGGAACCTATTCGTGTGTGATGTGACCTGTGGCTCAGCTCTGGTTCTGAAAGCAGACAGAAGCATGTTGGTGTGCAGGGAACATCCATGGATAGGTTTCCCATGGAGAATCAGGCATTCATTGTCCCTAGGCCACTTTGAAACTTGCTCTTGAAAAACTCCCTCACCTGGGATGGAGACTGCAGAAGTTTACTGTGACTTGTGCTAGCCTTCCCAAGCATGAATGTAAACAACTCAGCCTTCTCGCCTTTACATTTTGTAAATGACCTTTCTCTTTGAAGAAACTGGCAACATTCTTTCCTTTGTTATCTGTAAAAGGTATCCATCCAAAGAAAACCTGTGCATAGTTAATGAAAACCATCCTGGATGTAATGTACCTAGAATATCAATAAAAGCCTGTTGAGGCAGGGGTGGGGGCTTTTTTCTCTCTGAGAGATCAGCCACACATCCCTTTTTGCTCCACAGGATTTCTCTAGTCTGCATGAATTTGTTCGTCACTTGTCCAGGGATATAGGACAAGCATTCCAAAGCAACACGTGGTCCTGCTGGACGGGACCAAGACACATATCATGTTCATGGATAGGAACAATTAACATCATTAAAATGTCCATACCACCCAAGGCAATCTACAGACTCAATGTAATTACTATCAAGATACCAATGATGTATTTCATGAGTACAATGGGTTAAAGATAGTTTATTCAATGAATGGCGCTGGGAAAATTGGACAGGTATCTGCAAAAAAATTAAAATAAACCAGCTTCTCACACCACACACAAGAATAAATTCAAAATGGAATGAAGACTTAAACGTTAGCCCTGAAACCATAACAATTTTAGAAGAAAACATAGCAGTATAATCTCAGGCATTGCTCAGAGCAATGTTATTTCTAATACATCTCCTCAGGCAAGGGAAACAAAAGAAAAAATAAACAAATAAGATTACATCAAACTAAAAAGTTTTTGCACAGCAAAGGAACCATCAACAAAAAAAGATAACCCACTGAATGGGAGAACATATTCGCCAATACATCTGATAAGGAGTTAATAACCGAAATTTATAAAGAACTTATAAAACTCAACACCAAAAATAATTTAAGAAATGGGCAAGGAACCTGAATAGACACTTCTCCAAAGAGGACATACAGATGGCCAATAGACATATGAAAAGATGCTCAACATCACTAATTATCAGAGAAATGCAAATTAAAACCACAATGAGATATCACCTCACATTAGTCAGAATGGCTATCATCAATAAATCAATAAACAAGTGCTGGCAAGGATGTGGAGAAAGGGGAACACTTTTGCACTGTTGGTGGGAATGCAGACTGGTGCAGCCCCTGTGGAAAGCAGTATGGAGTTACCTCAAAAAATTAAAAATGGAACTGCCTTCTGACCCAACGTTTCCACTTCTGGGAATTTATCTGAAGAAATCTGAAACACTAATTGGAAAGAACATAAGCACCCCTATGCTCATTTCGGCATTATTAACAATTGCCAGGATCTGGAAGCAGCCCAAGTGTCCATCAGCAGATGAGTGGATAAAACAACTGTGGTATAGTTATGGATGGAATACTATCCATCTGTAAAAAGAAGAAAATTTTACCCTTTGCAACCACATGGATGGACCTGGAGAACATTATGCTAAGTGAAATAAGCCAGTCAGAGAAAGATGAGGACCATACGATTTCACTCATAGGTGGAATCTAATGAACAAACTGAACTAACAAGCAAAATAGAGACAGACTCATAAAGAGAGAGCAGGATGACAGCGCTGGTGGGGTGGAGGGGATGGAGAGATCAAACAAAAAGGAGAAAGGACTCATGGGCATGGACAATGGTGTGGTGATTACAGGGGAGAAGAGGGTATAAGGGTAATGAAAAAAAAACAAAGAAAGATGAAACATAAAACAAGTAATAATGAATTGATACACGTTACAAGTTGGATCAACCTTTAAAACATTATGCTAATTGAAAGAAGCCAGTCACAAAAGACCACATATTGATTTAATTTATATGGAGTGCCCCGAAGGATCAAATCTGTAGAGACAGAGAGTAGAGCTAGGCCAGAGTTGGTTGAGGAGAATTGGAAGGAAATGGAGAGTGACTACTCATGGGTATAATTTCTTTTTAAAGTGATGCAATGTTCTAAAACTCACTGTGGCGATGGTTGCTCAATTCTGTGAATATACTAAAAATCACTGAATTGTGTAGTCGAAATAGGTGAACTATATGGTATGTGAATACTTCAAAAACGCTGCTGAAAAAGAAGAAAAAGTCTCATAAAACTATTACAGATTAAGATGCAGTCTAATTTACAAAGTACAGTGGCCTATCCTTAGACAATGGGACAAAATATTCTGGGACGTGATGTATGTGGATCCTGTAGCAAAATTTATATAAATCCTCTCTTTTTCCTCTTGGTTTTCCCCTCACCACATGGCATATTATTTATTTTTTGTTGTTGTATCAGTTATCTATTGACACAATAACACTAACAACAAACCACTTGAATCCTTCTTCTTACTGTTCTTAAGTCTCTAGCAGCTGAGCCATAATTACCCACCATGCTCCTTCCACTGTGCCGGGTGCAAAGGACGCGTCCAAGCTGTGCTTACTGAATCCACTTGGGCCACTGTCAGCACTTCCGGTGAGCTGCTGCTAGGACAGGAAAATAGCCACGTGGTAAAGTGTTTGAGAGCGTCTGTTGTGTCCCCTACCTGTGCCAGGTTCTAAGCTAACATTCTCTGGGAAACCCAGCCCATTTGCAGGAGGCTGACAACAGGTACTCAGATGTTTTTAGGATTTGGGCTTAATTTTAGATTAGCTCAGCAGGCTGGCCTCTGTTCCAATGGGAAATGGATTCCACTGTCTTTTCCTGCTTCTTAAACATTTAAGCCAAGTTCTTATACCCATCCACCTACACAAAACTTTCTTGTTCAGAAAGTCATCTGAGCAACTGGCAAAGGCACCAACTCAGAGTTTTCTATTTTTATCCCTGTGTGTAATCAAAGGGAACATACTGTGTCAGAAATGGAGGATTATGAATTGATAAGAGGAAACTAGTGGCATTTGCTTTTGTTCCTGAGTAAAGTAACAAAGGAAAATGTACCTAATGTGTAGAAGTATAATGGAAATTTTATGGGTCAACCTTTCTACAAAAGCACTCAGTGATTTCTGTCTATTTTCGGCAGGGGGGGGGAATATATATATGCTTTTAATGTTCAGATTGGTTAGGCTTTGGAAAGTTTTCACAGGAACTGATTTTCTAGAAACATTGAGATATAGTATACTATCAGCCTTTTCTCCTATAAATTATTAATCTGTGAGTCCAATATTTATTTTCTGCCAATATTTATATTCCCCAACTGGGTAACACTTCATTTCAAAAATTGCAGCCCTCTAAAAATGAGCCATATTTATTTTGCATAGTCTTCCTCTCCAGTCTCACTCCTACAAGCGCACTTTTTCACATGGTGGCACCACAGCGTAGCTTGCATTCTGTCATTTCTCGTAGGTGTTTGACGTAGAACTTGAAAATCAAATGGCATATGAGTCTCATCGCTTAGTCATGCTGACAGCGTGCTCTCACATATAAATTCACGTAAAGATAGATTAAAATTTTTGTATTTTTAAATATCTGTGTGTACTTTATTGGGGGGGGGGGTGTGAAGTCACAGATTTGGTAGAATATGGCTGTTCAGGCAGAGCATTCAAAAGAGGTGGCCCTAAAGCCTAAATGACCCATAAAGCGCTGTGTTGGTTGGAGGACTGCTCACACTCCTTCCAAGGGCAGGTCACTAAGTTAGCTATGAGCTGTCTCCTGCCGTGTCAGCTAGAATGGTGGTTTCTCCTGGTTGGCCCGGATTGTGGTTCAGCCTTGTGATGGCTCCCGTGCCTGTCCGGCATTAAGATGGCAGCCCTAGAGGAGGGTCTGAAGAAGATATTATCATCAGCAAAGAAAAGGAAAGGTAAGCTCTCCATTTGTGCTCAGGAGTAGATGGATTTCTAGTTCCAAGCATGTGATGTGATTTTTAAGGGGAGGTGAGAAATATCAAGGACCCGTTCAATCTCCATGGTAAACATAAGCCCTGATATAAGAGGCAACAGAAGTAACCACCTTGTCATCTTGTATTTGTAAAGCCCTTTTTCCTTCCCACAGCACTTCTGCATCCATGATCTGTACCCCCTGGGTTGTTTATATCGTGATTTTGCAGCTGAGGGAGCGGAGCACCAGACCTGAAATAAACTGGTCATATGCGGTCGGGAAGTACTGTTTATCATGTCCTCTCTTGGAGAGTCACAGTCCACATCAGCAGAATGCCACTTTAATTCTTTTTTAAATTAGATTTTTTTTTAAAGTTCGCTCTTTCAAACTAGTGGAGTTTGCAATTAAGACAGAGAAGAGATTTACTTAGGGCTTAAAACTGAACAAAGTTGAGGCACCTAGAATAGTCAAATTGTAGAGAGAGAGAGAGCACAATGGGGGGTACCAGGAGCTGGGAGTGAGGAGAACGGGGAGTTACTGTTTAATGGGAGCTTCAGCTGGGAAAGATGGAAAGTTCTGGAGCTGGACAGTGGTGACGGCTGCACAACAATGTGCTTAATGCCACTGAGCTGTACACTTAAAAATGATTAAAATGGTACATTGTATGTTAGGAATATTTTACCACAATAAAGGGATTTTTAAAAAACTAAACAAAGTTAATTACTAAGTAATAATAACTTTTGCTGCCTCAAATTCACTTCCAAATGTGACAAAATGTAAATAATAAATAATGTTAAAATTCATTAAGCTTCGGAATAATAGGTTCAGAAGCAAGAGAATAAAAATTGAATTTCCTCTCAAAAGTAAATTAAAAATTAAACTTAACAGATGTGGTTTGTAGATTTATAGAAAATGGAAAAGACTTTGAAATGTGTGCCACCCAGAACTAGTAGTTGACTTATTCAGAGTCTGTCTTAGTCCACTCAGGCTGCTGTAACAAAACCCCAGAGACTGGGTGGCTTATAAACTACAGAAATTTTTTTCTTATAGTACTAGAAGCTGAAGCCCAAGATTGGGGTACCAACATGATCTGGCAAAGCCTCTCTTCCCCTTGTATTTTCATTTCACATGGTGGAAGCAGTTAAGGGAGCCCTGTGGGCTCTTTTATAAAGGGCACCAATCCAGTTTGTGAGGATGGCACTATCATGGCCTCATCACCCCCTAACATGTCACCCCTGTACACCATCAAACTGGGGGTTAGGATTTAATATACAAATTTGGGGGGACACAAACATTCAGCCTACAGCCAAGTGTCATACCTAGTGAATGACGAAGATGTGAAAAATCAGGCAATTTTTACTAAACAATAAAAAATAATTTAAATTTTCAATTCTCTTATGAATTTGAATTCTTAAAGGTTATGTTTTAAATATGATATTGTGTTCATACTTGTTTTAAATTCATTAAGTATGTATTTATTACCTTCAGTTTAAAAACATTTTTTTTGGTTTTAAAAGTATGTATAATCTTTGTAGAAAGTTTGGAAAATAAAATATATAGAATTTAAAATCACCCATAGTCCCACTCCAATAAATGCTTGTTAACATTTGGGTATAATTTCTTCTAGTTTATTTCTTATACTCATAGTAGAAATTACTATACATAAAATTTTGTGTCTTCCTTTTCTCACTTAATATTGTATAATATATTGTTACCACAGATACTTCATAAATATAATTTTAAGTGTCTTCAGAGTATTCTGACTTATGGCTACACCGTAATTTGTTTAATCACGTCTTTATTTTTGAACATTTAGGATGTGCAATTTTTGTTTATGTAATACGGTATCTGCTTTGTGTATAAAGGTTTTGTACACATTTCAAATTATTATTTAAAAGAGATTTCTAAAAGTAGAATTACTAGGTAAAGATTATAAATAGTTGCCCTGACTGCTGTGGCTCAGGGGGTTGGGCGTTGGCCATTCCATTCTAGGTCAGAGCAACACGCCTGGGCTGGAGGAGGGGTGGGGTGGTCAGGTCTCCAGCTGGGGGCATGCTGGAGGCAACAAATCAATGTTTCTTTCCTTCTCTTTCTTCTTCCCTTCCCTTCTCTCTAAAACAAATAAATATGTAAAAAATTTTTTAAAGATTATAAACAGTTTTAAAATTCCTGCTTTTGAAAAAAGTATTACAAATTTATACTTTCAAAATAAATATGTTATCACCATGGAACAGGAATAAGACCCAATATTCATTGTGCACTTAGTTTTTACCAGATACCGAACTGTTTAATATATATTAGCTCAACTCCAAAATGTTTCATACTATTGGTAAAACAAGTTTTCTATTGTTTTTATTTCTTTGATTACTAGTTATATTGAGCTGTGTTATATTATTAAGCCGCTTGTAAGTATTATTTGTAAATCATTAGTTGC
>VMDR010033985.1:0-11187 GCA_007922815.1 Macrotus californicus
AGGAAGCTGTGTGTGAAGTGGAAATGCAGCTTTAGGCAGTAGTGTATAATATACACTGTCTCTCAAGGACCTGGCTAAAGATAAGAGAAAGCATGGGTGTGAAACTAGAATACAGGGAAAATAAAATCCTCATTGAGTTTTTCACTTTTCTTTCCAGGATGCAGAGGAATCCATTAACTTGACAAGTGCTCCCATTGGAGCTTCCCTTATTTTATTTCTCACAGTGGCCTGAAATCCTGTACCAGGACTGATTTCCACTCATGGCACGCACCTTGTCAAAGAATCACAACTCTCCTCCTGAAGGTTTATCAGTGATAGGAGTTGTAATTTGTATTAACCAGTCATTATAATATTCTGTGATAGGCAATATTTGCAATAATTTTTTGTACCCAAAGAACAATTTTCTATAAGAAAGTAAGGGGTCATATCAGAACAAATCTGTGAAGTGATTTATTCTAGCAGAGTTCTTTGTCCTTGAGAACCACTTTTGAATGATTGTGCAGATAGAATTTACTCTCCACTCTGGGAAAGGCTACAGGATCAGGGAGAAACTATCAGTATCGATATCCCATAGCTTCAGCTTTCAGAAGTGAGGGCTGAGTTATAACATCACCAACCACCATTGAGAATTGTCCTTGACAAGTCCAAGTCCCATGATCCACTGCGGTTGTTACTGTTTTATTGTTTATGTAAGATAGCATCATATGATGTTGGAAGTAACAATCTCCAAAAATGACTTCTGTCATGCGAAGGTGAGAGCTGGGCTTATTTTCTTTTCTTCTGTCCCCAAACAATTTAGTTTGAGATTAAAAGGAAACCTCCATGTTCTTGTATTTCAACATTCTAATAATTCCCTGAAAAATGTTCAGACATGTTCAGAGGTCACTGCACATGTCTACGATTATCTCATTAAGCTTCCCATAATTGTGATAGCTTCAACAACAGCTACTCAGTCTGCTTTTATTTTTACTTCATGAGAAGCTATTTCATTTTGAGTTATTTTTCAAATATGTGTTTCTATTTTTATTTTTATTTTATAACATCCTAATATAGTAGAGAGGTTCAGATGATAGAAACTGAGGCCCAGAGAGATTATGCTTTGTCTCACATCGCATGGTGGCCATTACATAACTGAATTTAGAATCAGACATTTTCCAAAGAAGACATGAAAATGGCAACCAGGCACTTATCAGTTAAGTGCAGATCGAAACCACAATGAGATTTCACTTCACATTTGTTAGAAAGTTTATCACTGTTGTCCAACTGGCAGCCCACGGGCAGCATACAGCCCAGGGAGGCTATGAATGTGGCCCAACACAAAATCGTAAATTTACTTAAAACCTTTTTTTTTTTGCTCATCAGTTTTTGTTAGTGTTTGTCTATTTACTGTGTGGCTGAAGACAGCTCTTTTTCTACCAGTGTGGCCCAGAGATGCCCCAAGGTTGGGCACCCCTGCTAGACCATCTCATCTAGGGGCCATTATTAACTGTCAGCCAATGCAACACGGTTCCCTGAACAAATGAGTCTGGGATAAGCTCAGTAAAATAATGTAAAAATTTTTTTCTGTGCTGCAAGAATTTTGAGAGCCTTTCTTTAAAATATTAAAGTCTACTCTCTAAGCATAGGCACAGGAGATACTGAATACATTTTTTTTTCGGATTTGTTCAATCACAGAACTCTTACAGGTGTTGCTGTATCTTGCCAAACACACGTTGGAAAATACTGGTCTAAGCCAACTCTATTAACAGGCAAAACAGGAAATTAAAGCATAGAGAAATGAAGTGACTTATCCAAGGCCTCTTAGCTGATGAACGAATGTTGCCAGAGAGAAAGACAGGAGGCTGCTTACTGAGTAGCGTTTACCCCAACGTATCCGAAAAACACGCAGCCATCTTTCAGAGTTTGTGTTGCGTTGATGAGAAAATGTACCATCTGTAACACCAAAAAGGGAGTAATGTGCAATACATGTGACATTTTAAAAATATTTTTAAAGACGTCTCTTATCATTAAGTGGTAGACAGGAAACCGCAAAATGGATTATGCCAATATTGATATTATTCTTTTGTTAAATGCCTGTTCAGAATATGACATTTATGGCAGAAGTTCATCATTGTTAACACAACCATTGTCTCACATGCACATTGTTGAATAATAGGCATGTTGCTGTTAAATTATGCTTCCCATATTCATAGATAGTCAAAGGAGAAAGGGACATGAGGGATCTCTTACTCTGCACCTTAGCAATTTCTCAGAAATTGACACTCACGCCCAGTTTGTGTAAACAGCAAGGTCAGATGATGAAGTGTTGACGGTGCTGGGCTGAGACCCTGCCTCTTCATATCTCCACAGAGCAGTGTTTCCGACTGTGAGCTCTTACAGCAATGCCACATTACCGGGGAGGGCTCATTGGTTGCTACCTTTAATTCTGATTTGAACTTGCCCTAGGATTTTCATGAAAGAGAATGATTCTAAAATAAGGTAACTTGTCATTGCCTGGCAGCCAGAGCCCCTGTCACTTAAGGCAGAGAACAGGGATTGCAGCTCTCTCCGGTGGTTCGAGTGAGGGGTGGATGTAGCTGCTTATCACATGCAGGGTTCACCAGGCACAGTCCCTGTTTAAGAAACATTTCCATATAGATCTTGCTTATCCCCTTTCAAGGGGAGTAACGGGCTTTCATTCTTATGTATAAATGTCACCATCTATGCTACAAAGCATAGAAAAAGAGCAGTAATCAGAAGAAATAGGAAAATGACCTAGCTCAGAACAAAAGAACAGCAGATGGCAGATTTAGCCTCTCTTTATAATACACAGTGGAGAGAAATATTGAGAAACATTTTGTTATTCTAATTTTTAGCTATAGGGGAAGAGAAGATCTAAGAGTGTTGCTCCTCAGCCACATAAACATTTGTTTTGGGGCTGGTTCATGCCATAGGAAGATGGACCCTGTTCATGCTATTAGTTCCACAATAACTGAGTGACTGCGGCTGCTTCATCACTGTGCAGTTTTACATTTAGGGATAACCAGAGGACAAGCTGCAGCTCGCATTAGATTTACTTTACAGAAAATTAGTTCTGTCTCTATGTGCTTAGGAAGTTAGCTAATGTTTTAAACGTGCACATACATTACACATGGCACATACATTAGACATGCAATGGAGATACAGATACCTGCATGGGCATGATGTAGAAGTGCAGAGCTCATGGGCATCCCACACACTGACCTTGCCCATGTAGTCAGCACTCAGATCGAGAAACAGCCCCTCACTGGGTATTCTCATACAGTCACAGGGCCCTACTGGGTAAGCACTACCCTTGCTTCTGATAACATGCATTAACCTTGACTGCTTTTGGACTTTACAAGTGCCATCACACGGGATGCACTCTTTTGTGCCTGAATTCTTTTGCTCTACAGTTTGTTCATACAATTCATCAATGTTGTTGTAACTTGTTGATTGGGCATTCTTAATGTTTCCAAGTGCATTGTACCATTTATGCATTTGAATGTTGTTGGCATTTGGGTAGTTTCCAGTTGTTGGCTATTCCAAGTGATGCTGCTATGAACATTCTAGTAGATGTCTCATGAGTTGTACACTATTATATACATAATATATAATAGTGGAATTGTTGGGATATCTGGAATATATATATTCAGTTTTCATGGATAATGCTTAAAAGTTTCCTGAAGTGGTTGTACCAGTTTATACTCCCACCAGCACTGTATGAAGGTCCTGGTAGCTCTACATCTTCCACAACATTTGATACTTCTAGCTTTTTCATTTTGCCTATTTTGCTGGCTGTATAGTAGCAGTACCTCATTGTGTTTACTTCTTTTGAGGTATAATTGACATATGACATCTTATTAGTTTCAGGTATACCAACTCAATATTCATATATATTGCAAAATAATCATCACTGTAAGCCTAGTTCAGTGTATTTAATTTGCATTTCCTATTAATTGCTAAAGTTGAGCAGCTTTGCATAGGCTTTATTGGTTAATACAATGTTCCCTTTGTGACATGCTTATTAATGCTTTTGCCCACTCTTCAACTATTTTCTATTTTTTATTGATTTATAAAAGGTGCATATTTGTGTGTTTTTATACATGTGTGCATCCCATATTCATGCATCATTATATAAACATATAAAAATGCAAGTCCTTTGTCATTGAGCTACTTGGCCAGGGCACTTGTCATATATAATTTATAAATATATTCTCTCCTTTCTATTTTATAATTTTTATTAATTAATTTCTTCCTCCCAGACTAGAAGAATGCAATGTAATCATATCAATTTGATCAGTAGGTATTCTATCTCCCCTTGGAGTATGCTTTTGCTCCCCTAGTAATGTCTTTGATAAAATTTCCTAAATTTTATAGAGTTCAATTCATCATTTTTTAATAGCAAATTCTGTGTCCTGAAATTTTAATTATTTTAGGACTGTAGATTATTTGTAGGAATATATTTCAACAGATAGAAAGTTCTACTCTATTTTTTAAATTATTTTATTGTTGTTCAGTTACAGTTGTCTGCATTTCCCCCCACCACCACTCCTCCCCACCCCAGCCAAACCCACCTCCCTCCCCCGCTCCCACCTTCCCCCTTGGTTATGTCCATGTGTCTTTTACAGTAGCTCCTGAAAACCCTTCCCCCCACTGTCCCCCTCCCCACTCCCCTCTGGCTAATGTTAGATTGTTCTTAACTTCAATGTCTCTGGTTGTATTTTGTTTACTTTTTTCTTTTGTTGATTATGTTCCAGTTAAAGGTGAGATCATATGGTATTTGTCCATCACCACCTGGCTTATTTCACTTAGCATAATGCTCTCCAGTTCCATCCATGCTGTTGCAAAGGGTAGGAGCTCCTTCTTTCTCTCTACTTTATTTTTCGTTTGCTAACATTTTATCATTAACAAGTCTTACCTTTTTATCTTCTTTTGATCAAAAGTTGTTCTTATTTTGTGAATTTTGTCATTATGGAATAGGGCCTAGCATTGTATATCACTATATATACATGCATATATGTACAAATTAGGTCAAGTTTTACATTTTCTATATCTTTACTGATTGTATCAGTTGAATATGTAGAGAAATAGCTATGGCAAGTGTTATGATCACAAAAGAACAAGGTGGGAGGAGCTAAGGAACATGAGACCTGGAGGAGGACCTCACAGCGTCAGAGTCACTAACCAGTTTGCATCACGTACTGGTGTAGGTGGACAAGCTGCACCCACAGGGAAACATTTTACAGCCAAGCATTTACACCCACGGACTGCCACGCGACCACGAAGAGGAAGTTCATGAGGAGGTCTATGGGAAGTTGTGCATCAGCACAAGCAGCTCACACCTCTGTGGGTTCACTGTCAAGCATTTGGTGGAACACTATTTATAAGAACTGGCAAAGGAGAAATCAGATAAAGTACACTTTAATGAAAGAATGTTTAGTAAGATAAAGAGGCATAATGATAAATGGCTAATACAACATGAAGATATCTAATTCAAATTTATCTAGTAACATAATTTTGGAATATATTAAGCAAAACTGACCAAACTGAAAGGAAAAAATCCATAATCATAGTGAGCAAATTAAACCTCTCTCAACAGCTGATGGAAAAAGCCAAAGGGGATAAAAGTGTACTGGACTTGCTATGACAATTTGTCCAAACCTGGAAACTATTTCCCAGAACCCCCTTGTCTGCATCGCTTTGGGTTACAGATGACAAATAGAGAAACTTGCTTGGTATCTGGAAGGCAGAAGCAGAGCATCAAATATTTCTCTTAGGAGTGTCCACAACTAGACATGTTGATGAATGATGAGAGAATGCCCCTGCAAGTTCCAGCTTGCTCTGTCTAGTTCCCCTCTACCTTCTCCTTATCTTTTAGACAGGTTACCCTGCTTACCAATAGCATTACCAGGCCCACTAGCATATGCTCAACTGTGAATTGACAGGAAGTTGCCAATGATCAGACATGAAGATGGATCAATGTAAAGGTTCCAGAGTGTCCTACAGGGGAAATGAGGCTGCATCTACCATAGCCTGTACCTAATACAAAGCTCTTCCTTCCTCTGGCTCCCATGCAAAATTGACAGAGCTCCACATCACCTAGGAAATGAGTCATAGCTTTACTCCTGAGTGCAGTTCATGCAGCCTGAACTGGCCTAACAAGTTCTGTGTCCCTTTTTAAATGGGAAATGGTGCCACAAGCAATGACTTGTCCCTTACTTTGGATGCTTGTCCTGGCATGCCCAAACCACTTGATCCCTAAAAGCTCTCCAACGTGGCAGGGCCTTAAATAGTTGCAGGATTTATCTCTTACCATCTTGAGTACCTGTGTCTTACTAGGACATGTAGAAAATGTGATACCTCAGGTTCAACAGGTCTAAGGTTATAATATAGTTGATAACCATGATGGTCTTTGAAATGTCTAGATGATCCAGGTCTCTTCAAACTACAGCCACTCTCTGTCTAATGGCAGGGTATGTTCTGAGACATGTCATTAGGAGATTTCATCATTGTGCAAACATCACAGTGTGCTCTCTGGCCTTCATGGGAGTTATACACATGAATATGTATGTTACTATATATATATATATTACTATGTTACTATATATATGTATATATATATTACTCACATAAACTATTACTGTATTCTTTAGGTCCTTGATGGTGGCATTTATCTCTGTCTTTCCAACTGAGTTCCTTTTGATTTAGTACAGCCAAGATGAATATTTTCACACCCTTGTCCCTTTCCTATAACAATAGCTCTTCAGCATGTCAGAGAACCAATGTGAGGCTTCTGCCAATTGTTAATTACATCTATTACCATTATGCATTTGGGAAACAGAAAATGACTACTGTGTTAGTCTAAGCCAAGAATCCATTAATTACTTGACCTTCATATGTTCTTACTTTATCAGAGGTACTTAACAGTGTTTTGGTTCTCCTAATATCTGAGCTTGTCCTATAAACTCAGTGTTGTAATATAACATCTTTTGAATAATTTCTATTTTCCAAGATTTACAAGTGGGCATTTGTGAACAGTAAAATGAGTACCTATGACACAGACCTAGCAGTGGTCTCTGTAACTCAAGCCCCATATACTTTACTTTTTTTGGAGGTCGTCTGTATTAGTCAGGATTCTACAGAGAAACACCACCAATAGAAGGCCTAAACTCTGCAGGAGATGCAGACTGGGGACCCAGGGAAGAGCCAATGCTATAGTTCAAGTTTGAAGGTGCTCTGTTAAAGGTGCTCTGATGGCAGGACTCCCTCTTGGGCCGGGAGGTCAGTCTTTTGTGCAATTCAGACCTCACACTGATTACATGAAGCCCAATTACATTACGAAGGGCAATCTGTTTCACTCAATGTTCAATTTGAATGCTAGTATCATGCAAAAAATACCTCATAGAAATATCCAGAATAAGGTTTGACCATATATCTGGGCACTGTGCCCAGCGAAGTTGACATATAACATTAACGATCACAGAATCTTACAGCATTTTGCTTCCCCTTGTTTCTGTAACCAGCTCTTCCTGCTTTCTCTTATGTAAAGATAGTCGAATAATTCCAGCAAAGTCCTTTTCAGAAAAAATCACTACAGTTGCATTCACCATGCTATTGTAGGTTTTATTGTTGTTTTCTCAGACTGGTCTTTCCTTTCTTTCAAAGGATATGTTCTATGTCTGAGAACTGGCTCTGATTTAGAAACTAGGCAAGGCATCACGCCTTTTAGTGTTGTGGCTGCCATGAAACTTTTTTAAACCATTCATTATTTCACACCAAATAAAGTCCCTGTCAACTGTCGATTTAGCTTGAACCCATTTTCACAAATCCTTGCAGATCAGAATTTGCTGACTGTCTTTACCATACTTATATCCACCCTACTTTTGATGTTTGTGTGCTATTATCTGGCTTCTGTCATTTCAGAATCCTGTCAACTCCACTGATACTAGAGACACCAGTTTCCTAACAGAATCTCCCACTGTCATCTCTGACCTTCAAAAGAAATCCACGGCTGACCTTCTCACCAGTGTCAGTGCCTTCTTCACCAGCATATTCCTTATCATCTCATTAGGGGGAATATCTTTTTGGGACCTCTGAAAATGCTTAGCTAGAAAATGATTTTCCAGACTCATATAATAGATCCATTGTACCATTCCAACCTCTCTGAGCCTTTCAATTTCTACCTGGACATTCTACCAAAGCAATTCTGGCATCTCTACTCTGCTTAATGTGGTCTATTATTTTCCAACCTTCTAACAGCCATCCTAAAAGCATATAAGCAGCAGCTTAAGGGATGTTGGCCTGGGTATCGTGTTAAGATTCAGGAGATTGCCCCTAAATAGACAGTATCTGCTATTAGAAATAATCTCTCAATTCCCACCCAGATGCATTATCCAGGTCTTCCAGAGAGTATAATCCCTGAATGAAATCCCTGTCTCCCCTTAGCTAGTACTGTACTTCCCCAGTCAAACCAATAACTGACTTGACTCAGTTATTATTCTGATATCCAGAGGGAGGACTCTGCAGACACTTGCTTGGGGCCTTTGCAGAGTCTTCAGCCAAAAGATGGGCTGTGCATCTCTAACAAGAGGAAGAAAACTGTTTCTTCAGGTGCAAAGGCTCAGGAAAATCTAGAGGTTCAAAGTCCATTAGTAAATCTAACCAAACATCCCCACCCCAATTCTAAGTGTTGCACTTACTCCCTGTTTGCGTCCTGATTCTGGCATTAGAGACTTACCAAGTCTACATATTCAGTCTTCTCTGAGGTTCAGCTACTTTTACAATTAAGTCCTATCCTTGGTCATCACTATGTTCTGCTCTCGGGTGGCTGGTGAGGAACACTTTGAATGCTGTCATGTAAATCACCAGGATTTCATATACTATCTTAAATTGTTAAGTGGTCCCATTTGTCATTTTCTCCCTTCAGTGCTTCAGTGGTCCGCAGCAATGACCCAGTTCTACCGTTCATATAATTGCTCTTCTTCCCACACCTCTCAAACCTGGAAGATATTGCATGAGTTCTTCCATCATTAACCCTCCTCAGCTCAACAGGGATGTCTTTGCAACGGTAATACTACCACATGTCAACAGCTATGGACATTCTACTTAAAGCCCACCAGTAATGTGTTCCTGGTTACCAGCTGGCAAGTGAGTGATCCAACTCCAAATCTTTTCCTTAGAAGTGCCAGCTAGCTTAGATCAGATTTTCCAAGAGGAGTCTCTGACATTAAGAGTACATATTTAAGTGGTTTATTAAGTAAATGTCCTCAGGTGAAACTAGTGAGTAAGTGGGGCACGTACATTAATGAAAGAGAAGAAGCCAAGCTAAGGCTCAATTTAAGTTGAAGCCTCATCTTCTTCTGACCTTATGAGAAGCTCTAGAACCTAAATGACTCAGAATCTGTCCTACATTGATAAAAGATGAGCTTTTGTATTCCCTCACCATGAATTTACCTGTTGTGAGCTTCTGTGGAACAAGATGAATGACGTAACTCTGCCAGACTTCTAGATCTCCATAAAAACAAAGTGCCTCTAGTAGTTCAAGGGTATATCCTGAAGAAAGTTGCAGGGAAAAGTCTTTAACCAGAAATTCATAGAAGCTGGAATATGATTGCAGAGGAATGGAAAAGGGGATCAAAGTGAATCTGGGAAGAGCACCAGCAGCATGTGCTACACTTTTGTGATTTCTAGACACCCAGAGAGCACTATGGCACCCAGAGAGCACTGTGGTGCCAGAGAATCAGCTTGATACCGATGCCTGGGAACAAGCATGGCATTAAACAGTTTTTTCACCCATTATGTTACTCACATACATACTATCCCTGTAGGGTAGGCAAAAGAGATGCTTCCTCTTAGGACTGATGAAGAAACATCATTATAAGGTCATCAAATTAGTTAAGTGCCACAGATAGGTCTGACTCCTTGCCCAAGTCTCTGGTTCTCCCAGCAACGCACCTTATTATATACTTGAGCATTGCCCAATCTTGTTATTCACCTGTCCAAAGTAGCTTTCTCATCTGTGAGCCATTTTAACCTGACATAAGTCAATTTTAAACAAAATGGATAATCTGTAGTGCACCAAATAGCGAATATTAGTGTGATCAATACTATGCTGGAAGACACAGGGGAGCCAGAAGAGGGCAAGACCACTCTCTTTGTCTATAAAAGGTCTGTCATGGGTTGAATTGTGTCCCTAAAAAATGATATGTGAAAGACCTAATCCCCCAGTACCTGTGAATGTGATCTTATTTGAAAATAAAGTCTTTGAAGATTTAATCAAGTTAAGATGAGGTCATTAGGGTGGGTCTTAATCCAATATGACTGGTGTCCTTACAAGAGGAGAGCTATGTAGTACACAGAGGCACAGTGAGAATTCCACAGGATGCAAGGGGAAGAGATTAAAGTGTTACAGTTTGCAAGCCAACTTGATATCTTGCAATACAAGCTAGGAAAAGTCAAGGAAGGATCGTGGACCTGTCACCTTAATGTCACCTAGACACCTAGCCTCCAGGAGTTTGAGATGACAAATGTTTGTTGTTTTCAGCTTCCCAGTTTGTGGCCCTTTGTTTTGGCAGCCCTAGGAAACGAATACATATTTTGCATAGAGAGGCAAGAATAACACTCCTGATAAACTCAGCCTAAGGCTGATAGGTATAAAGAAGAAACACTACAGCCCTGGCTGGTGTGGCTCAGTGGATTGAGTGCAGGCCTGTGAATCAAAGGGTCACTGGTTCACTTCCCAGTCAGGGCACATGCCCGGGTTGTGGGCCAAGTCCCCAGTGCGGGGTGCACGAGAGGCAACTACTCAGTGATATTTCTCCCCTCCCTTCCCCTCTCTAAAAATACATAAATAAAATCTTTTTAAAAAGAAGGAACATTAAACACTTAAGTTAGAATCTTGAGTCCATGAGGTCTAGGTTTTAACTTTGTATAAATCATTTTTCTTCCCAGAACGTTAAGTTCCTCACAGAAGCTAAGCTGTCTGGGTCCTTCCACAGATCAAGTATCAAGTCAAAAAAAGGAGCAGTTAGACAAAAAAAGTGAATACTACCATCCTAATTTCTGTTTCAACTTGATGGGAGAGATTTACAACATTACTTTGTTTTTTTAAATTACTTTATTGTTGTTCAATTACAGTTGTCTACATCCCCCCCCACTCCTCCCACCCCAACCAATCCCACCTCCCTC